>LPNX010571923.1:565149-590347 GCA_001517045.1 Pseudotsuga menziesii
TCTGATACTCTCAGTATTATCTGACCTGTTATAACAATGATGACGAGAAAAGTCTGCTATGATCAGACTTTAGTTCCTTCTATATGGATGCAGCAGTTCACATGATTACAGTTGTTATTTTGTGATGCTCTGATTGTTGATTATGCTCAGACATTTGATACTATGTAAATGATGTCTTTTGAATAACAAAGGCTGGTATTTTTTCCTTTGAAAACTAATTAATATGACATTACATGATTTACATGTGTATTAGATTTTATTTACAAGTGTTGTAATTAATTATAATGTGACTGCATAATTCGCATGTGTATTAGATGAGAATAAATGTATGATTCTTTTTTTTAATTTAAACATAATATCATATTAAAAATTTATATTGATTAATAATGGACACCATTCAAACTACTAAAATATAATGACCATACATAAAGCGACTAAAAATGACTAAATTAGTGACCGATAAATGAGATTAATGACCAAAATTCGCAAATAAAATGACCAATAATTGAGAGATACGCGACCAAACAATGAAATACAAATGACCAGAAAAATGACCAAAATTCGCATATCAATGACCAAAAATCAGTTTTGGTGGCTAATTTATGGTCTTTTATTACGCGACCAAATTTGGTCATATTCTAGCTTTTCATGTGATCATTAATTTGTTCACAAATGTGGTCATATATTTGGTCATTGATTCAAATATATGACCAAATTAATGACCAAATATATGACCAAATTAATGACCAACCGACAAGCTATAAATGACCAAATTAATGACCAAATATATGACCAAATTAATGACCAACCGACAAGCTATAAATGACCAAATTAATGACCAAATATATGACCAAATTAATGACCAAAATAAAAATGACCAATTTTGGTCATGTAATAAAAGACCGCAAATTAGCCACCAGTGATTGCCAAACCAAAAGTGGTCATTGATATGCGGATTTTGGTCATTTTTTTGGTCACTAATCTCTCATTTTCCACTAGTGATTCCACCTCTAGAACATTTTCCTCCATCCTATAAGAGTCAACTTCTTGGATCCTATGTAGTTATTTTCTTGTGTACTGGTCATAGACTGAGTCTTATAAGTACTTTCATCAATAATTAGACTAATATGCATTCAAACTTTCAAGAAAATTGGTACGTAATATTCACAATAATCATTTTGATTTCCAACTTGTGTACCAATTCACCTCCATAGCCTATAAAATTAAGCAAGTGTTTGAGGCAGGGCCTGCTATAGGAGTTAAACTACTTATGGCCTTTGTTTTGTTTTCAAACTAAGATCTCTATATAGCTCAAATCAGAAAATTATAGGATCCACTAGGATCTTTTCTGCTGCTATTATTTTTCTTGACATTATATGCTTTTGCATCCATGTCCTGTGAATTTATATTATGGGAAATTTTTTTTTCTTTAAAACATCTGAAGCTGTTCTTGTATTTCTCTTGAAGCACCTGATAATTTCTAAATGAATTTTCATGCATTTCAAATTTGCATGACAGATAATGATTCAACTGTAGCTCGTGTGCCTTGAATTCCTTTCATAATCACTAAACATGTCAGCATTATCTGTGATTTATATATTATAATGAATGAAGTTATATTCTAAGCTCTGGATCAGTAGTCTCTGTTATTTATATATTGTAATGAATGAAATTGTATTCTAATATTTGGAGCCAAAATAAGGTACATAAGGTGGTGTCACAATCATCATACATTCCTTTGATATATTATAGTATTATACGTTCTAATTCTTAGTCTCATTGACTGCTTTTGTTCACTCTTTGGCTTTTCTTTCTAGCCGCTTTCTTGTTCTCCTCTACACTTGAGTGTTGGTTATTGTTTCTTCTAGTATGGTTGGTTTTTTTAATAATTAATAATACGCTTTTAAACCCTTAATGAGATGAAGTACCTTTAATCTAATTGGCATGTCATGTACACAAAAAGAATGGTATCTATTGTTTTAGTAAAATCTAGTACTAATTAAAACACTTTAGTTGATATAACTGAGATAGTCTTCATTATCTTAAGTAACATGTCCTCTGTCATCATTTGCACTATCTTTCCCTGTCAAACTAGATTCTTCATTACATCTTTGACTCATATGAGCACTAAGCTTTTCCAGCTAGAAATCAAACCCCCATTGTATTTTGGTTGCTAGCTTCAATGTGAATTAAGTTATTGTGATTCCATATTTTCCTCTAACATTGAAGAATTTAAAGTAATATTAGTATTCACTCAAGCACATCTTGAAATTTAACCTTATGGTTTAGGCATGAAAATCTTGAAGTTTAATAGGCATGTGGTGCCTACCATTTCCATTGCTTAAAATGGCTTTGAGTTGTCATTCTCAGAGAGACAATGTAAGAGACGTTGGCCCATTTTTTACACAACCATGTGCTGGTCATTATCAATTCTATAACCATTATTATGATGGAAATACATGTATGTCTCATATGAAGATCATTGTTAAGAAGCACTACCACTTAATATATAAAGTTGGAGATTAAACATGTATTCAAGCATTAAAAAACTTGCACGAATTGAAATTGTGATATCATCTTTAAATTCTCATTTGGAGTATTGTTTCATGATAGTGTTTTACACATGGAGTATTCAAACACCCAAATTCCTTAGAATAGATTACATAATAATACCAACGAGTTCATACTCAAAACCCACAAACTATTATTTCCAAGCCCTAGTCCTAAATTCCTAATTACCACTTTGATCCAGTCTAGTATTATTATATGTAGATGGATACACTTAACACCACCACGTCTCTTAAAGCTCGTAGATGTATGTCATATTGCTAGTAAATGATACAAAATTCAACCAATCTCAAAGAATGAATCATGACCATATGGTAGTTGCAGCTACTTGTGCTATCCCATTAGGTTTCCACTATAAACTCCCTCGAGATTCAAGGGCTTTTAATAAATCTAATGCTCTCTCAATATTTTCTAAGCAGCCACGGATTTAGTGTTCTAAATTGATATAATGAAATTACCAATTAGTGTTTCAAGTGTTTCAGCTCATAATTTCTCAGGAATAAGTTCTAGGATCATCAGCTTGAAAATAATCCATCTCTGGGTTGAATAGATTTGTCCTCCAAAAGTCATGAGTTTCAAATTGGAAGGTGTCTTTATCATCATGATTTTGTTCTATAATCCTAACCCATGCAGAAATTAAACAATTACATAAATCACAACTTTTTTAATCTTATGTGAAGCAGGAGTTGACACTGACTTTTAAGAATCCATAAATTAGCAATATTGATTATGCTTGTAATTTTCATATTGAATTTATCATTCTAGCTTGTTTATTGACTTTGTACAACACAAAAAATGGGAATTATTGCTAATAACAAAATACAATTGTGTTTCTGCTTTTCTGTTCAGGAATTACATTTTCTAGCATAAAACAAGGGGGTCGTGCTCGTCTTGCATGGAGCTTTAGGATTGCCTGAAGAGCTTCTAAAGGTAAACCTATTTAGCTTTTACTTGACACTAAAATTAAAAAAGTATAACTATGACCAAAACTTGAACTAAGAGTTAGAAGAGAGATTGAACTAACAGTTAGAATTCTGAAATCATCCATTAGCATTTGCTCCGATCTTTCCCACTGTTCACTATGAATTTTGAAAGTATTTAGAAATGGTGCCTTTTCAGAATCTAAGAAGGAAATTGTTTTAGCAGCCATACATCCTCAAATGATGATGATGATGATTTTCACATGTCTAGACTCCAAAATGAACACCAAAGTGACAAAGCTTCTTGATATTTGTTTACAGGACTACATAGACTTCGGAGTAAGGAAGTTCAATGTCAACATAGAAGTTTGAAGTGCTTACATGAATGCTCTCTAGACATCCAAGAAGGACTTGATAGATGTGATGTCCTTTGCAAGGGAATCCATGCAAGTTGTTGTTGCAGAGAAGATGCACATTTTTGGCTCAGCAAGCAAGGAATATTCAGTTAATTTTTGGGTTGTTGTTCTTATTATCTAACAATATAATATCAAGGGTTATGGTTATTTTTTGGCTAACCCTAATAGCTTGTATTAGCTGTGTGACCATCCACATGAAACGGTATTACAATGACAGTCTTAAAAAAATGGATTCTCAACAATCCAAGCCTATGGTTTTGGTTTATTGATTTCATTTTTTTATTGCTTACTTTGTAGTGGTTTATGTGCTCCTACTAACGTTCAGGCATTCACCTCTGAGTTGAAAAATAAGTTGTCATCCAAATGTCAAGGAAAGGTTTAAACTAACTTTACTCAGGCAGTGAAAGAGATATGTGAGGAGTATGATGATGAAGGTATAGAGAAGAGGAATTTATGCCAGATATTGATGATGGGAAATCTAGATCATGTATTGATGAAAGCTTAAAGGATTTTGCAGAGAAATTATAGTTTACAAAAAATGATAAAATCCAAGAAGTAAGGAAATGTTGAAAATGAAAAAAGATACATCTAATCAAATGCATTATGATACTTTTTCCAATAAACATGATATTAATAGGGAAGTACATAGGCAGGAAAACTAGAAAAAGACACATGGGGTAGGTGAGAATAAGAAAAATCATGCTACATCCCTGATATCATCTGATAAGAAAGACAGGAAGATGCTTTGGTTGGGATTAAAAATCACAATTCATTATCAACATCTAAATCCGATAATATGAGGTCCATACTAAAGATAAAGAAGCCTAAAAGCCATTTTGAGGACCATTTGAGGTCTGATGTTGCTGGTGCAGTTCCTATAAGCCATTTTGAGAACCATTTGATGTCTAATGTTTCTAGTGCAATATCTTTAATAACTAAGCTAGAGTTGAAGGCAACAAATAGAGACTTTAAAAATTCATCAAAGAGTGAAAGAAATATTAAGACCGCTTCTTATTCTAGTATGCAGTTCAATTCATTTGACAAAAAAGGAATTTCCTCAATAAAATGATTTAAGCAATTTACTGTGCTTCTTAAGATATGCATTGAAGATTAATACTATTATAAAACACCAAAAGAATAAAAAAAAAATTATACCTTTTATCCTGATGTATACCAGCGGTAGTATCCAAGTGAGGTATCGTTGCCCTTTTCCTTACTGTTGTTGCACTTGGTGGTACCAAGGGTGTTGGGTGAACTACCATAGATGGTCGACCAGTTGATGTAGAGCGGATGGTTGAAGTGTGCTCATTGAAATTTCTTCCTAATTGTGAAGACATTAAAGAAATGTCGTGAGGATGGAGAAATTGAAGTCATGAACAAAATTTCTTTGAACTGAAAAAAATAGTAAATATCAAAAGTAAATTGCATCCCTAAGGCAAATCCAATCAATAATGAAGAAGCAAGTTGCAGAAAATCCAATCCACAAAAGAAGCAACCACAGATGCACATAACCTTCTTCAAGTTTGATAGTTTCACAGTCCACCCACCTCTGTTTTTAGCGAGCAGGTATTTTTTCCCTTTTCCTTATTGTTGCTACACTTGGTGGTACCAAGGGTGCTGGTCAAAATACCATAGATGGTCATCCATCTGATGTAGAGTAGATGGTTGAAGTTTGCTCATTCAAATTTATTCCTAACTGTGAATACGTGAAAGAAATGTCGGGAGGATGGAGAAATTGAAGACATGAACACAATTTCTTTGAACTTAAAAAAATAGTAAATATCAAAAGTAAATTGCATACGTGAAGAAAATCCAATCAATAATGAAGAAGCAAGTTTCAAAAAATCTAAATCCTAAAAAGAAGAAACCACAGACACACAAAACTCTCTTCAAGTTTGATAGTTTCATAGTCCGCCCGCCTTTGTTTTTTGCGAGCATTTATGCCCTAGTCTGGATAAATATACCCCTGATATATTCCATATTGTTTATTAAAATAAAATAAAAAACCCTTCTTATTGAGGAAGTGATTCATATGCCCAATATAATTTTTGATTTTTTGACCATTTTTAAGCCCCCAATATGAACGAATGTGATATCATATTGTTTCGTCGGCGATGGCCCCGTAAAAAAAACATGTGGTTCTAGTTAGGTTTGTGGTTACCTGCCATCTATGGAGCATGGTTTTAATAATTTTGTTGACTGCTTCTACTTTCCCATTTCCCTGAGGGTAGTAGGAGGATGAGTACTGGTGCTCAAATTTCAACATGGTTGAAATTTTTGTGCAAAAAACATCTTTGAAATGGATACTGTGGTCCGAGACAATGTATTGGGGAACACCGAAATGTGAAATGATGTGGTTGAAGAAAAAATGTGTTGCTGTGTCCTCTTTGCAATTAAATGTGGCATGGTATCGAACAATTTGGTGAAATAATCGATAGCTATAATAATGTATTTGTGTCCTCCAGCCGAGGGAGGATTAATTGTCATGAAATAAATCGCCCACTTGCAAAAGGGACAAACTATGACTACGAGATGTAAAGGAGTGGGGGGGGTCCTTGCTTTTGGAGAAAAGAGTTGAGAGCTGTGACAGTGTTTAACTACCTCAATGCAATCAACAAAAATGGAAGGCCAAAAATAGGTGGCACGTAGAATCTTTTGGGAAGTTACCAAACCAGAAAGGTGGCCACCGCAAGCTCCACTATGACAGTCATTGAGGACCTATGCATCCTCATTATGGGTTAGGCAACAATGTAAGATGGTATTGACACCCTGATAGTATATAACATCCAAAATAAGGATATGGAGAGTGGTTTGGTGTTGGATGCGGCATTTGTCTTCACGGCTTAAGTGAGCCTTAAAATTTTGGGTGCGTAAGTACAAGAGAATGCCCCCATACAAAGGATCTTTCGTGGAAATGAAAAATAATAATTTGTGAGGAAGGTTGACCGTAATTGGTGATGATGTGGACAATGGGGGTAGGTCTGTCATTAGTGTAGATAGCACCAAAGCATTGATGTTTTTGGAAACAACAAATTACAATCCGAACTCCTGGAGAACAAAAATATACCTGGTCGCACGACCTTGTATTATAGCAGATTTTACCACACCAGGTGAATCACACTTGTATGGCCTTCCCCTGTCCTTCTGTAGACTCCTTAGACCCATTGGACCATTTTTTGTCCTTTGATGTTTCCTAGACCATCCCTAAAAACATGTGAAAATTTCTATACGCGAATTTTAAACCCATTATCGTGTATATACGCCGGTTTGACCTCTAAACCCACGTACATCAGGATGTGTACAAAAATCCAAATCCTTTTGGAGTTATCCTTGACATGGATCCAACTTACTTGTCTCATGGCCTTCCATATGCCTTGATATCGCTCGGATTCGACCTTTCATTACCCCATTGAAGAGATATATAAGGAACTCTTTGGATACATTGAAGGCATAAGAGAATTGAGAGAAAAGAAACTATAGTCCATTGTTGCTAGAACTTGTGCTTGATTCTGCATCTCTTTGTCCCTTGGAGCAATTTAGTGTTCTTCCCTTTTGCTTGCCTTTTTCTTGTGAGATTGCATTTGAGAGATGGAGGATTGAGGTGGTGAAGGCCCAAGTGGGGGATTAAGTTTCTCTGATTTACAGACATGCCGACAGAGGTTATATTCATTGTACTCTCTGATTTTATATTAATAGAAATATCTTTTCCTATCCAATAATGTATGTTTGAATGAATATTTTATCCATGGATGATTTCAAATGCTTATATGTTGTTGATTATATATGCTAGAGTAGATCTAACACCAATATATAGTATGCTTGTATTGTTTAATTATTATTGAGGAAGTGATTCATCAATTCAAGCTGAAGTTGGAAATCTCAACGCGGATCTACTTCAACTGTCTAGAATAAGGTACAAGTTTTGATCCTTTAGTGTTAAATATTTGATTTCTCTTGCATATTGGAAAGGATTGATTTCTAGAGTCAATCTGTCTGTTGTGGTACCCCAAGCCATAGGAATTTCTCTCCATAATAGAATTGGTGACTCTGTTGGGGAGTTCCTAGTAGCTGTGCTTTGGGGTTTTTCTATCGGCATTAGATGACTTTGAATTGCTCCTTTTTCTCTATTTCTGTGTCGGGTCTGGGGGCATGCTAGCCTGGTAGTGGCTGATTGGTGTGAATTTTGTCTCAGCTTGTCTTTTTTCCTTTATTTTTATGCACTTTTCTTCCTGTACACGAGTTTTGAACTCATAGTCACGTATATACGCGGTTTTGACTGCTATATCTGCGTACACATGCGGGTTTACTACGAACAGTCACGTATTCCCTTATTTTGGCCTTCTTAAGGAATATTGATTGTTGCTGGGTGAATTTTGATGATTGCTAAGTCTCCTTTGATATTGCTAGAGTCTGTATACACCATTGTTCCTGACCAGAGATGTTTTTTTTTAGGGTAAAATTTCATTTTTTGAAGAATTTTCTTGTCATTGCATTTTTTATTTTTTCTTTTGGGATTATTGCATTAGATTTATTTTACCTTAGTACTTTTCTTGAGTGCTGCATGATTGTGCTTGCAGAGTCTCGGGGTTGTAGAATCATTCTTTTGCTTTAGTATCTCATTTTTATTTCAAAAAATCCAAAAATATTTGATTATCATTATGCATTGCATTTTGCATTTTGCATAGTACTTGTACTAGATTTGCTTTGAATTATTAGTCAAGATTTCATATAGGAGAGGTTGCATTTATCATTTGAAGAAAATTTTGCATTTCATGTAGTAGCATACCCTATTTTTCCTTGACACAATGCATTTTCATTGATTGTTAGGTGTGCATTTTGCTTCATGTTGCATCATAACACCATTGGTTGCATGGTCATCTACATTTTTTGAGTAATAAATCCAATTAAAATCAATGCTTAATTAAAATGAAATACACTATTTTATTTGATAGGGTTCACCAACAAGATTAGGTTTTAGGGTCATGGAATAGTTCATTGTGCGTAAATTCTCCAAGACCACTAAACAACATGTATGTGTCTGTCCAGGTGAGAGTGTGAAATTCCTTGGTATAATTCGTGTTTCTCAGGATCCTCCTCTCAAAAGGGAGTTAAGCATGAGGCAGTCTGAGCGGTTATTAATTGGGATGACCCCTAGTCATAACTGAGTAGCACCAAAGATATTTCTAGGATTGTATTCATATCTGGGGGCTCTTTCAAGAGTTTCGGGCTTTGCTACCCTGCCCATACGGTCAATCCTGTCTGTGATTGTTCACCTGAGCATTGATTATATTGAGGTGACCTTAGTTTCATTACCTAGGATATCAAGGGGGTACTTTGTAGGGGTTATTCTGTGGGTGTCCCAGCCAGGTTGGGGTCATACAACATAGTCGCTTTACGCATTCAATTTGAGGGCCACAATAATTGGTTACGTACCTCTGCTTGTTTTTTATCCGAGTCTCAAGCCTCTCCTAGGAGAGACATACTTGCTTCATTTGGGAGCTCATTTATCCTACCCTTGATTGCTTGTGTCTGGATTTAGATTTTATTGGTGTATGCTCTGTGCATGTTAGCTTACCTAGGGATTGCATAATTAGAGAGTCTTTTACATTTTTTGAGTCATTGTGGACTTAGGTGCGACTCCTTGTCATTCTCGTCAGTTAGAAGGAATTTTTCCTTCTACATATCCTCCTCCTTTGGGAGATAGAAATAGACGATTTAGGCAGAATACTCCACACATTGATTCACACATGATGGGAGACCATGAAGAAGGTATTCCTGAGCCACCCTCTCCCATTCAAGTGGAAGATGGGGAGTTTACTCCTACCTATGATCCTTCACTTGATATGACCGAGTCAGGTCCTATAATTTTTGAGATAGGTACTTTTCATGATAGACCTAATTACTCTAGTGTTGATCCCCCATTGATGCATCGCTGGTATGGCATGCTGGAAGACGAGACTTATTATGAGCCCGTGAGCACTAGTTATGCTAGTTATGGTATGTTTGGTATGCCCACACATGATTTGGAATTTCATGTCAAGTAGGATTTTGAGCCTAACACTACGCCTGGGGGCACTCCTATTCCTTACCATACGGAGAGGTTTGGGAGCACAAGTCACATTGCACCTTCCATCCCGGTGGTGGAATCTACATCACATATTCCTGCTAGGCCTAGGGTTAGTGATCCTATTAGGATACCAAATCCAAGACGAGTGACTATAGGGAACACCATGTATATAGTTTCACAGATCCCTTCATCCTTGGTTCCTTGTTCTTCGAATGTTGTTCCTCCACCTCATTCACATGGTCCTTTGGGCTGGAATGTTGCTACAAGTCATGTATGTACTACTATTTCTTGACCAGTTGTGTCTCAGGTTCAAGTACCACCTGTTGTTTCAGAAGGTCGTGTTCATACTTCTAGAGGTCATGTTACTACTTTTGGAGCATATATTCCTACTTCCGAAGTGTATATTCCTACTTCCAGAGCATATATTCCTACTTACGGAGTGTCTCATGGGACATTTCATGGGATGACTTATGGACCTTATTATGGGACATAGTATGGATAGAGTTATTCACCTTATGGGTACGGTATCAACAACCCGCTTACTCTCCTAATTATGGCTTTGTAGCCCCACATAATCAAGGTACACCAGATTATGGTGCTTCCATGCCACCCTACACGGGTCAAATGGGAGGAGGGAACTATGGTCAACGCCATGGTGGTTACAGTAATCAGACCTATGTGAATCAAAACTATCAAGGAGTGGTGCATCAACCTGGTCATCCTAGGATCTCTTTCTTCACAACACTAAATCTTCTTGACTTGTCGAGATTGACGAACGATCATGTATCTCATGACCCAACTTGGCCGGCTATCCCTACTAAGCTTCCCTCGGACATACCCAAATTCGAGGGAAAACTTGGATAGGATCTGAGAGAACATGTTACAATGTTTCACCTATGGATGCTCTTCAAATTCCTTACACAAATATTCGATCTGTTTAAGGCTATTTCAACGCACCCTTATAGGGCCTGCCGCAAAATGGTATATAGAGTTACCTAGGGTAGCATTCGCTTTGTTCGATGACCTAGAGATGACTTTTCTTAACCACTTCTAGCTACCAGTGTGTTATGATGTTGGTATGGAACTCTTGTCAACATTTCAGCAAGATAAAGCCGTGCATATCTCATACCATATCCAAGAGTGGCATAGACGAAAGAGGTTGATTGAAGCCTTTATACCATTAGAATTCCTCCTCGAATGGTTCCTTAAGTCATTATTTCCTTATATAGTGAAGGATGTTTCTACATCCAGAGTGAAAAATGAGGAACAAGCCATTTTTAGGGCATAGGAACTGGATTTGATTTATGCTCAATCTGTTTTGTTATATGAGATCATTCACAATGCTCCACGTTCTAGTTTCGACCCCAAAGTTAAACCTGGACCACATCCCGATGGCATTGTTGGTTGTGCGAGTGCTAAAACTGTGGATTCGGTTGTGAAATAGGCCATTCAATTGTCAATAAACCAATATGCTTTGGGATAAGCCACGTCTTCATCTCAACTCACCCAAATGGTGAGTGTGCTTTCAATGCAATCGTCAGACCAGAAGGGTAACCAACAACTCAGAAGGAATAAAAAGAAGGGTAAGAACAATCGTAAGGGTGTGAATAGGAATGAAAATACTAATAGTAATGACAAGAATGCCAAAAATTCTAGGGGGACAAGCAATCTAAACGTAAGGTTAATTTTCCTTGCAAGTTGTGTGAGGACGATCACCTCACCTACTTGTGCCCTCGTATCGATGAAGCCTCGAGATTCTTAGTGCAGGGCCCAACTGTGCTGACCAACCCTTTACCTCACAATCAAAACATGAATTTGAGGAGCCATGATTAGTCTGGTGGTGATCAAGATCCGCTGGAGGGTATTGGTCATGGTTGCATTAACATGGAGCGTGCTATGAAGGTTGTGACCCGTGCGAAGGAATATGGTTCATCACAACCCAACCTAGGAAAGGAACCTGGTCCACCAAGGAATCCTTTGCATATTGAAAAACCTGTGGATAAACCTGAAGTTGCACCTCACATTCCTAAGGGAGTCCTTAAGCATTCGGGGCACAATCCTAATGCCTGAGTTTCCCAGAGCTATTCTATTATCAAGGATTTGGGCCACACTCCTTGTGCGAGGTCTGCACTAGAAGTACTTCAGATTTGTCCTTCGCAAAGGAAGGATTTGCTTTCTACCCTTGGTGTGAATGATGATAATTCTTCCTCTGTGATTAAATTTGAAACCGCAGTACTTCATCCTCGCTTGCCTTACTATGTATCTCTTTTGATTCATGTAGAATGTCTTAACATGACCGTCAAGCACACTGTGATTAACGAAGGCACTACTTCTTCTGTGATGTATTTATCATGTTGGAAGGGTTTAGGTTGCCTTGAGTTGTCTAAATATGGTACCATGTTGATCGTGTTTGATGGGAGATCATTCAGGCCGCACAGGATCCTTCCTTCCCTTAAGGTCCATTTGGGAGGAAAGACCGTTGCGATAGAGGTTGAGGTGGTTGATGCGCCCCTTGACTATAATCTCTTGCTGGGTAGGAATTGGATGTATAGTATGCAAGAAGTAGTTTCTTCACTATGTCATATAATATCTAAGCTGGAATCTTATTGATGTGGAGATCTATTATTCCCATGTTGAGAAGCTTGCCTTAGCTACCGTACATGCGGTTCAACAATTGAGACATTACAATCTCCTTCGCCAAACCTTTGTTGTAGCCCATGTCAATTCATTTCAATTCATACTCACTCAAAGGATGATTGGGGGAAAGTATAATAATTGGATTTTCATCTTGCAAGAATTTGACATCGAGTTTGTTTTGGCAAAATCGAAGAAATCGTTAATTCTTGCAGAGCTTATATCGGATTTCCCAAGTGAAGCCAAGGAGATGGTTTGTGAAGATACGTTTATTGATGAGCACATATTCTTAATATCAACTTTGGACCCATGGTATGGGGATATTATTATATATTTACAAACATTGAAGGTCCCCACTCACCTCTCATGGGATGAATGACGACGATTACATCACGTATCCAAGAATTACCTCATAGTGGATAATACCTTGTACCGCCATGGGGTAGATTCCATTTTACGTTGTTGTCTAAGTCATGAAGAGGCTGATATTTTTTTGAATGATTGCCATGGAGGGGCGTGTGGTGGTCATTTATCCGGGCTTTCTACAGCCCAAAAAATATTGAGAACGAATTATTTCTAGCTGTCGATCTTTAAAGATTGTGTAGATGTGTTCAAGAAGTTCCACCCTTTCTAGGTGTTTGGATGGAATATGCGCTCGCGACCTGCCCCGTTACATCCCATCATCACCGCTGGTCCCTTCACTAAGTGGGGGATTGATTTTATGGATTTCAACCCAGCTTCAGATGGGGGGAATCATCATATCATAGTGGCTATTGAATACTTCATGAAATGGGCTGAGGACATGCCTATAGTTAAATCCGACGGTGAGACAGCCATCCACTTTGTATTCAACCAGATTATTACTCAGTTCAATATTCCGAAGGAGCTTGTCACCGACCATGGCTCACACTTTCAGAATCGTATGATGGAAGAGTTGGTATCGAAGTTAGGATATAAGCAGGAGAATTCCTCCTCTTATTACCCTCAAGCGAATGGACAGGTAGAAGCAGTCAACAAATCACTCAAATCCATTCTCCAATGAACCATCGCACAAAGAAATACTAATTGGCACATTATGTTATATCCTTCTTTGTGGGCTTATATAACCGTTGTTAATACTGCCATGGGTTTTTACCCATATCAGCTTGTACATGGAGTGGAGTCGATATTGCCGGTTGAGTGCGAGATTCCTTCTTTGAAGCTAGCCATAGAGATCTTACCAGATACTTCCCGATTGGAGGAGCGTTTGATCCACCTAGAGCAACTTGATGAGCAGTGCCGAGATTCCTTGGTGGCTCTAGAAGTGAATAAGCATTCTGTTAAGGTCCAGTACGATAAGTATGTCCGTCCAAAGAGGTGTAGTGAGGGAGAATTGGTCCTTTTGTGGGATCAACCGAAAGAACCCTTGGGGGAAGGAAAGTTTAACCCCATGTGGCATGGTCCTTACATTGTTAAACGTGTGTTAGAGAAGGGTGCTTATGAGTTAGTGGATTATGAGGGAACAACCTTGGTAGAGCCTAGAAATGGGATCTATATCAAAAATTACTATGCATGATTTTCAGCCAAGGATAGTTAGTGTATATTATTGTACAGTTTTGCATAGGTAGGTATTTTTCTTATGTTGATTGGGTTTGTGATTAGTTTCCGTTTCTTTTGACAGATGTCAATGGAATCTTCCACCTTCATCGGATTCGTGGATGGTGCGAGCCGTCACACTCAACACTCAGCTTCTGCTGCTTGGGTGATTTATACTCCTATGGGTCAGGTATTGTCTTCAGGAGGCATATGTTTATGGCCCTCTTCAAACAATGTTGCTGGGTATAGTGCCATTATTAAGCTTCTACGGTATTCCATTTCACATGGTGTTCTCTCTCTTGAGGTACAACTTGATTTGGAGTTAGTAGTATCACATCTTAATGGTTTTTACCATGTTAGATATCTGGCATTATTAAGAATATTCTTAAGTGTGACATTGTTAGAACGACAATTTGACAATATAACATACATACATGTTCCAAGAATTAATAATCAAGTTGCTAACTCATATGATAACTACGTGTCAGATTTCCATTAGTTTCATACACAATAAGCTCATCACAAACATAAATTTTTACACATGTAAATAAATAAATCGATCATCATAAAAATTTCTATAAACATCCAAAATGTGGTAATACATAGTGTCATAATACAAAATTGGGGCTCTCGAGCCACCAAAATATAATACACAGTAGTACAAAATATATCACTCCCAGGTATCTAAACCTATGGATGAGGAGGGGGGTTGTGATCATGGAATGTCACTATGGCTCTAGCTAGCCCTCGAAATAGTTGCACCCATGCTCGTGGTGCACCCACAACCTGGTGCTGCATGGCCTCAGGTAAGTCCTCAACTTGTGCCATGGGTACTTTGTGTGTAAGTCTCACGAATTTGGTATGAATTCTTTGGAGCGTCCACTCCGCATCCACACCCATGATTTCATCTCCTCTTCCCCTCCATCTATGATGAGTGAATCCTTTATGCCACCATGGTCCCACATCTGCATGCATATGGTATATGTCACTATGTATTATCACCCAGAAACATGTCTTTTGATTCCACATAATCAAAAAACACAAAAAAATTAAATAAATCAAAATTTTTAAAAAGAGGGTCAAGATTCATTACCAATGTCATCGTATGCCAATCCTGGTGGTAGCAGCATGTCTGGGTCTCACCGAAAATATATCCCCGTAAAGGAGTAGTCATCGATGGCAACTATCTGTCATCACCACCATGGAAAGAAATCAAATGGATAGGGTTTGGACACCCTAACTCCACCCATTCCACACATCGCATCCGCCCAACGTCATTGGGCCAGATCTCAAACCTCGTGTAGAGGAACATCAACTATAGGGTTCAATCCCAGAACACGCTCGAAGAAGAACGTGCTTAGTATGCTGCTGAAACTAAAGTTTTGCACCCTACCCATCTTGCAGTCGCTGAGCTGTCGTTTCATCTTGCGCAACAATTTCGTACTCCATTCATAAACTATGGGCCTCATGCACTCCACGGCATAGAACATCAATAATCGTGAGGCCTAGTGGAGTGAGGCTAGCCCTGCTATCCTGCCCAGTGTCAGTAGAATGGACTTTAGGCCTAGCACCTGTATGGATTTATTTGGGATCTGACTCCCCACCTTCTCTATCTCTGGGTAGCAGTACATCGCAATGTACTCATCTATAGTTAGGCCACCTCTGGGCCCACGGGAGCGTAGGTTCACCACTTTCCCCTATCGAAAAATTCCAGTAATAAAGTATATGTCCTCTACTTCTATGGTGAGGGACATCCCATCTATCTAGAATGACTATGAGTCTGGATCCCAGTAGTCTACTAGCATCTGCAGCAGTCTTGGTTTGGCCCATATACCACCAAGACACTAAAACTTGTAGAGCCTTCATGACCGCAAAGCTTGGTGAGCCATTAGATATTCCTACTACCCCTTATACATAACCATGCTCATGTTCTCTCCATTCTAAAACCATCCTGCGCATAAAATTTGAGTTTGATCCATTAGAATACTTAAAAATCATTGAGTGCGGCCACATACGCGACTTTGAGGGCATTTTCTGCGTATATCCAGCCCTATACACGGAAAAACCCTCGATTTCCATGTAGGCCGAGGTGCGCATTTAAGATGGGCCTACAATCCTAAATACACCATCGAAATTGATAAAATTTACATCAAAATGAAAGAGTAGAGCATGGGTAAGTACCTGGAAAAAATGGTAGTGGATTCCACCGGCTGGATCTCCTGGAATTCGTTGTTGAAGTTCTGAGCTAAATTGGGTAGAAATTTCAAATGTTATATAATGTTTTGAATTTATTACTATTTATAGAATTTTTTCAAATTTTTACCCCCTTCTCTATAGTTTGGACTATTTCTAATCCTTTTGGACCGTTTTTGGACTAATTTATGATGTAAAAGACCATTTTGAGGGTCGTTTAGACCGCTGCTTTGACCTGTTCGTGCCCGTTACATGTATGATGTTTAAACTAGCATATACGTTAGGATCACCTCTGATTTCATTTTGCATGACCTTATGACCATTTCACTATAGCCTTAGGTATGAACCCATATATTATGTCACAGAACCTTCTTGTTGTTTTAGAAGTGGCATTATGTGAATGGTAGAACTTGACCTTACATGGGTACCCTAGTTAGCGCCTTATTTGCATTTGGTGCCCATGCCGACATTTTGTCCCTTAGGGTGTGGGAGTCCGTTGTATAGTATTTCCATGACATTTCACAAGATCCTCATACTCCTCTTGATCTTTTGCTAGCCTATTTCCCTTAGGACTCCCTTATGTCAAGTTGTAATTGCATTGTCATGAGCTTTTCCTGCCTTATTGAGCCTTACGCCGGCTTCCCTGACATTGAGTTTCAGCCATATTGCCCGATTTTGTCTCATGTCTAGCCATGCAGAGCCATTTTATATATCCTTTGCAGCTTGATTCCCTATGTTTACCAGGAGGGGACTTTCTCCGAGTGTCGTTATCCTATACATGTATCCTTGCATTGAGCATAGGTATGTTCCACTGCTTGGAACTAGTTTGTTTTCCCATTATGACACTCATCTCCTCCTAGTCTGTAACTATATAATTTTTATTCTTTTTCAAGCTTCTTAAATATTTGAAAAAGTCCAAAAAAAAAATTAAAAAACCAAAAAGCTGGACAAGGATAGATGTTATCTTTGGCAGCTGTCGAGTCATGTCGCCTTCGAACAGAGAACTATATATCACATCCGCTAGTTGGGTTTATAGTTTGACTTTAGGAGATGTACTCATTTATCTGAGTTTATCTCCACCAACTGGTTAAGATTCTAGTCTCTATGGAGCCTTTGTCGATGCCTCCTATGTTGCAAAGATGTCCCAGTTTTGTATATCGAGTCTATACTTCCTCTATTTAGTCACCATTCTCCGTTATGCTCTTGTTCGAAGGAAGTTGAAACCTAAGTTGGCCATTCCTCAGTTATCTTTACTTTGCATGTGGGCCATTCCCGGTACAGTTATTGGTTCATGCACCTTATGATCGAGTCCTTACACATTATATAGCTTTGCTGAGTACCTCATGTTGGATGATGGGGGATTCCTTAATGCCCTCCTTCCAATGGATTTCATCCCATCTAGTTTATATCATTTATTTTGGGATTGGAATCTAGAGTCATTTTTGAGTGCCTTGAGACTTGCAGTCATCAGTGGTAGGTTCTCTCACCATTGACTGTTTTTGGAAATACATCAATGTCCCCTGATCGATGGATCCTCTCAATTATTTGACCTCAGCACACCTATTCACACTTGTTAGTTTGCACTCTAGTACCTTGATTACCATTATCATTATCGGTGGGTGATCTCGCTTATGTTAATGGTATACATCAATGACCGGTAATCAGATGATGGACTACTGTGTTCGACCTCGACACCTCTATTCACATAGTAAGATATGTACTCGTAGCAGTTTGTGTAGAAGACCTTCTAGATTGGTGGCATATCTTTTATGCTACCTCCTTAATCGTGCAAGTTTTCATGAGATTTCAGCTCTCGTGACTTGATTCCATTATGTGTCAGACATTTCCAGCTATTATGGAGATCATGATCCTTTGCATGTCTTCATCATGGAGATTCTGATCTATGTATATTGTACTTGGCGATGACCACTTATGTCATATTTTGTATCATGCCTATTCATGGCCATTGTACTCTTATGTATCCAGGACTGTTATATGTATTTGCAGTTATATGTAGAGTTGTATCATTGTACTATGGTGATTGGGTGGTTGGTCTTCCATTTTGGATTCTTCATCACTCCACTTCTGGGATGGACTTATAATGTATTTCGGCCATCGTATGACCCCTCTGACCTCACACATTAGGGGGCATCTGTTATAGCATATTTTACCACACCAGGTGAATCACACTTGTATAGGCTTCCCCTGTCCCTCTATAGACCCCTTAGACCCCTTGGGCCATTTTTTGTCCTTTGATGTTCCCTAGACCGTCCCTAAAAACATGTGAAAATTGCTATACGTGACTTTTAAACCCTTTATCATGTATATACGTAGGTTTGACCTCTAAAACCGTGTACATCGGGATGTGTACAAAAATCTAAATCCTTTTGGAGTTTTCCTTGACATGGATCTGACTCACTTGTCTCCTAGCCTTCCATATGCCTTGATATCACTCAGATTCGACCTTTCATTACCCCATTGAAAATCTATATAAGGAACCCTTTGGATACATTGAAGGCATAAGAGAATTGAGAGAAAAGAAACTATAGTCCATTGTTGCTAGAACTTGTGATTGAGTCTACATCCCTTTGTCCCTTGCAGCACTTTAGTGTTCTTCCCAAGCTTGCCTTTTGCTTGTGAGCTTGCTATCGAGAGATGGAGGATTGAGGTGGTGGAGGCCCAATTGGGGGATTCAGTTTCTCCAATTCGCGGACATGCCGAGAGAGGTTGTATTCATTGTAATCTTTGATTTTATATTAATAGAAATATATTTTCCTGTCCAATAATGTATGTTTGAATGAATATTTTATCCTTGGATGATTTCAAATGCTTATACTATTGAAATATTGTAACTTTGAAGAATATTCTATATGTATATTTCATGGTCCCCGATGGTCCTATTGGGAGAACCACTTGTATTATCTTGTACCCCAATGCTTCTAATCGAAAGAACAAATAAGAGTCATGAGGTTGTCCCCTCTAATTGTAAAGGTGGGTTATTAGCACCCAAGTGTGGTTACTTGAGCCTACATGTGTAACTCGAGCCTACATGATTAACTTGAGTCTACATGTTGGATGAGTTAATTGAAGTGAACGGATGAATATAAATAGAGGTGTATCTCTCCTCATTTGGAGCACACACTCTCACTTGTGTAGCGCATTAGTGGAGAAGAGAAGTAGCTGGAGAAGGAGGAGGATCACGATTTGATCTCCTTGCTGGTTTTATATTTTATCTTTTTGGGGCATCTATATTGAGGAAGCTTTTGCTCAGTTTTTCCCTTTATGGTTTTCCTAGGATAAATATTTGTGCTCCTTTTGTATGGTTGTGCTTGTCTATCTTTCAGTGATCCGGTTTATATGTTTTTGTTATGAAAATGAAATGAAATACTGATGTCTTAGCTAAGCATATGAAAATTCAACATGGTATCAGAGCCACCCTAAAAAGAATACATTATGAAGCTACAGAATCTAGGGCTTCTTAATTTTTGGTTCTCTTTCCACAATTGATCAGCAAAAGAAGGCTAGGTTGACTCTCCATTGAAGGGCGCATCTTTCTGTCAAAGCGGAATTTGATTCCGAGCATTTTCAGTTTTCTGTGTGGGAAATTAGGGATTCTTGCAGAAGAAGAATTTTTGAGTGAGACCAGCATAGGATTTCTCTCCTCATCAAAATCGAATTTTAGCAACCTGGATCAAGATTTTTGGTTGGGTGAAACTTCAGGAAAGTCAAACCCTAGTTTGACCCGGAGCTAGAAAAACCATAAATACTAAAACTGCTAAGTTTTGGTATATTCTATATATCCCAATATTGGTGATGGTTCAAGAGATGAAAATTTCAGAGACCGAATATACAATCCTGATTAACATTGTGTCCAAACTTTAGCCTCCGATTCACTATATTCTAGGAGATATGATCCCTCCACGTTAGGGTTCCAGCCTCTTCCAAAATTCATCCCTAAATAGGACACCTAGGGAAAATTGATATAGATTGGGCTAAATAGGTCCAAATGGAATTCATGAAGATGTTCCAGAAATATAATGGACTTTAATTTCTGTGGTCCAAATTTCAGAACCTGAAGATGAACCAGTGGCACGTGGCATGCCGTACAACTTCACTGTTTTGAATAGTCCTGTAACAGGTTACCTTGGTAAAATGATCATAAATACAAAGTGGTGAAACCAAGTCTGATGAAACCTATGGTGTTGGATCAGGGACATTCTAGGTTACCTCAGTGAGAAATTTCAGACATAGAGAAACAATAATGTCAGATATATCACAGAAACAGTAATAGGAATTTATGTAGAAGTTATTGGAAAACTAGGGCTTCCTGTTCCAGGAGTTTCCCTCCACTGTTTTCAGAAAAGGAGTATATTGGACAGATCCATTTGAAGATATCTATATTTCTATACAATAAAATCTGAAAGATTCCAAGTTTTGAAAATTAAGGTTTCTCTGGCAAACCCTATATCAGCTAGCTCCAGAAGCAAGACGGACACCTCAAATCTGTAAGATCTAATCTTTTACTATTTGCATTTGAGGTTTTCATTTCAAAGTGATCTATCACATCAGCTTGATGATAATATTGGTGAAGTTGAAAACTTCCAAACATGAATTGGACACCTACATGAGTAGAGAGGTTCCATTTCTAGAGGGAGATGATCCTCAAAGCCTTACACAAGAAGAACTTGATCAAGGCCAAGAAGATCATTGTTGATTCAATCACGGATCAACTTGTACCACAAGTGTCTTCCCTAAAGACACCGAAGATGTTTGATTTATTGATCAAGCTATTTGAAGATAAGAACATAATTTAGAATATGGATTTGAGAAAACAGTTGAAGAATGTGAAGTTCCAGAATGCATAACATCTTGAAGTAGTAGAAGAAGAAGCAGAGAATGCAGAAGTGGTGATAGCCACCTTGAATGGCCTCCCATGATCATGGGATTCATTCATGTGAGGAATGTGTGCCTGAAGAAAGTGATTACTTTCTGTTGAAATTTGGAAGAAGAAGAAGCTCATCTCATAATCATAGAAGAATAAAGATAGGAGCAAATTGAAGATCAAGCTATCACCATTCAAAGAAGATCCCTCAAGCGATGAGGAATATGAAGAACTCAATTCTTGACGAACCTCTTATCCATCTTATCATTTGGATAAGAAATGATGATAAGGCAGAATGATGAAGATGGAGTCTACCCATGAAACAAATAAAAGATAAGTATTCAATTTTCATTTCATGATATTGTTTTACATTTGATTATATTCAGTTGATGTGTTATGCATGATAGATTGTTTGCATTAATGACTGTATACTACTAATATGCATGTGATGGGTAAGTCGCTCATGGTGCTATACAAATCTCCATTGCTACTTATCAAACCTCTTT
Organism: Pseudotsuga menziesii; assembly: GCA_001517045.1. Lineage (NCBI taxonomy): Eukaryota > Viridiplantae > Streptophyta > Pinopsida > Pinales > Pinaceae > Pseudotsuga > Pseudotsuga menziesii. Next base: position 586,911 of record LPNX010571923.1, read on the forward strand.
GCTGACATATTGGATTAGTCTAGAAAGTTTCTGTGAGATATGGATGAATGTTGTATTGGCTAAAAAGTTGCATGATGCATAAGAATTTGTCGTTATGCATATGACTTATGAAATAGTTCTAACCATGCAACTGGTGCATTTGAATTGTAGGAACGGTCCTAGACAACCTCCTACAAGAAAATAAGGATGAGACTTGTTCCAAAGAACAAGTGATGACAATTCAATAAACATGAATCTGAAGCTCCCAGGGTCAGAGACACCATGACGGAAGAAAGAGCTTCAAAGAGCGGTAGATCCACCTCAAAGGATGAAGACTACCATGGGTATGATAGATAACTCAAGATGAATAAAAGAATGCTATAACAGTTGATCATGGGGAATGATGTATATGATATGATTTTGAGACATAAAGGAAAGTATGTAGTATCCTCCATATGGATATACAAGAACAAGTGTACAAAGCAAGGTTCGTGATTTGCCTTAGAAAGAATAGAATATGACATGACATACTCTATTGACCAGTATATATCAAGAATAGAACCACCTGTACAGAATGAAGAAGGAAGATAATACTCCACTTCAGGGGGAGTGACTATAGAAGATATCTGAGTTCGACACGGTACGACACGATGGACAACTTCCTGATGGGTCGAGACTTTTGGGTTCCAACCTTCAAAGTTGAATGTAGAAGACTAGGATATATTGATGATCTGACAAGATGAACTCATTGAAGATGTTATGATAAAAGAATACTAGAATGATTTTTGGGATATAGTACTCAAACTAGAAAGCAAGAATGTGGTATCTTACAAATGGATTTGCAAGATAAAATATGTCACTGATAGAAGTAAGGAAAGACTTGTGGCTAGAGGTTTCTATAACAAACAGGGAATTAATTATGAAGAGACACTTACTCCAGGAAGAAAGGTACACTCCCTTCAGAACTATGATGGGAGTTTCTTCCATGATGAAGTAAAGACAATCCTTCCTTAATGGTATGATTGGGAAAGAGTTTTACATCGAAAGGATTTGAAGTTGAAGATAGATGGACTCATATATGTAAGTTGAAGAAGGCCCTTTATGGCATGAAGCAAGCTCCCAGAGCTTGGTATGGAAAGATAGACAATTTCTTGTCAATTATGGGCTTTACCAAGAGTAAAGCTGATCCTAACTTTTATCTCAATGTTGTAGAAGATGAACCTGTCATCCTGTTATTATATGTGGATGACTTATTCTTGACAGGGAAGGAGAAATAGATCATGGAAAGCAAGAAGAAACTAGCAGAAGAATTTGAGATGAAATACCTTGGGTTAATGCACTATTTCCTAGGTCTGGAAATATGACAAAGTTCAGAAGAAATATTTCTCAACCAAGGAAAGCATGCGGTAGAGATATTGAAGAGATTCAATATGTTGGAATGAAAATCCATGGCCACACCGATGGAATCCAAGCTGAAGATGTTAGATGATGACTCATTAGAGTTAGTGGATGTGACTCATTACATACAGATCATTGGGTCATTAATGTACTGAACAAATTCCAGACAAGACATTGGTTTTGCTGTGAACACCTTAAGTCAATATCTTGTTCAACCAAGACGGGTTCACCTAGTAACCACAAAACATCTGATGAGATATCTTAAAGGGACTATAGAATTTGGTCTATACTATGATGGTATCCATGAGTATATATTGTATGGCTACACAGATACAGATTGGGATGGAAGTATCTCAGATAGGAAAAGCACATTAGGTAGATGCTTTTGTTTGGGGTCTGCTATGAGTTCATGGTTTAGTAGGAAACAATCCAGTGTTTCTCGTAGCACGGATGAAGCAAAAATACATAGCAGATTTCTCTGCTAAGTTTTGCATTCATATGGCTTCAGAAGATGATATCAGGTCTCTTTGACTTGAAGATGGATACTACAATGATTCTATGTGATAACCAGATTTGTGATGACAGAGAACCCTGTGTTCCGATTGTAACACATAAAAATTCCGTATTTCTATACTAAAGATATAGATGATGATGATTTCAGTATTCACAAACTAGAGATACATATGGTGATAGTTCATTATTCACATATGAATATGTAGATGATGATGGTTTGAATGATGATGTACTGATGAAGCCTCTATCTCAGGTAAAGTTTCAACACTTTCTAGACAAGCTTGGTGTTGTTCGAAAAGACCTTCCTAGAAAGGGGGAGTAGTGATGTTGCAGTGGGATTGTATCATCCTTGGGTACTTTCCCTAAAGTGATCCAGAGACCTCAATCCTCGAGAATGAAGAGGGATTGTATCATCCTGGGACATCTATCCAAAATAGATACGGTGACTTCGGTCTTCGTGAATGTGGTGGGATTGCATCATCCATGAAATTCGGTTCAAAATGTATCCGGAGGTCTCAGCCCCCGTAAATGTGGTAGGATTGCATCATCCCTCAACTTCAGTTCAAAATGTATTTGTGAGGACCCTGCAGCAAATAATTAATCAAAATACACGATATAGCAGCAGAACTCAAAATCACTTTTATATTAATCGCAGGCCACTTCGAGGGGACAACCTCCTTTGAGAAATCTCAATACAAAATAACTTCATGGTGCCTTCCTTGGCCTCAACACACACTTATATACTAAAAATAGGTGCCAATACTATGGGTCAAAACCATGGGCCAATATAAACTATGGATCAACAAATACTACAGGCGGCTTACAAAGCATATGCGCCCAACAACAATAACACAAACTATGGATCAACAATTACTATGGGACGACTTACAAAGCATATGCGTCCAACAACAATATACTAACACGGTAAAGAGAAGGATTGACATGGGTTCCTAACAGTATTCAAAGGTCTTGACCCTCGTGAAAGTGGCGGATTGCATCATCCCTGAACCTCGGTTCAAAATGTATCCGGAGGTCTCGGCCCCCGTGAAAGTGGTGGATTGCATCATCCCTGAACCTCGGTTCAAAATGTATCTGGTGGTCTTGGCCCCCATGAAAGTGGTGGATTGCATCATCCCTAAACTTCAATTCAAAATGTATCTGAAGATTTCGGTCCCCGTGAATGTGGTAGGATTGTATCATCCTTGAACTTCGGTTCAGAATGGATACGGTGACTTCGGTACTCGAGAATGTGTGTTGATCCCGTAATTACTAGAGGAAGGATTGTATGAGTTCCACATATGTGTTGATCCCATAATTTTGAAAGGAATGATCATTAGTAACTCAATAAATACCTAAATCCCATAATTCCAAAAGGAAGGATCATTGAATTGATCCCGTAATTCCAATAGGAAGGATTGTCTGAGTTCCATAGATGTGTTGATCTTGTAATTCCAATAGGAAGGATTGTCTGAGTTCCACATCTGTGTTGATCCTGTAATTCCAAAAGGAAGGATCGTTAGTAACTCTGTAAAGACCTAAATCCCATA
>LPNX010571923.1:590518-613458 GCA_001517045.1 Pseudotsuga menziesii
CCAAAATCCCATAATTCCGAAAGGAAGGATCATTAGTAACTCTGTGAAGACCTAAATTCCATAATTCCGAAAGGAAGGATCATTGGTAACTCCGTAAAGACCTAAATCCCATAATTCCGAAAGGAAGGATGATGTTGATGTTTTGATGATGTTGATGTTTTTATGATGATGATGATGTAATGATTAAAGGATCAGAATATGATGATGATGCTATTGATGATGATGACGATGTTCTCTGATCGAAAGATCAGAATATGATGATGATGATGTTTCTATGATCGAAAGATCAGAAGTTGCTGATGATGATGATGTTCTCTGATTGAAAGATTAGAATCTGATGATGATGTTGTTGCTGACGATGATGATGTTCTCTGATCGAAAGATCAGAATACGATGATGATGATGTTTCTCTGATCGAAATATCATAAGTTGTTGATGATGATGTTCTCTTATTGAAAGATTAGAATATGATGATGATGATGTTTTTCGATCAGAAGATCAGAAGTTGCTTATGATTATGATGTTGCTGCTGATGATGATGTTTTCTAATCGAAGGATCAGAATGCGATGATGATGATGATGTTTTTGATCAAAATATCAGAATGTGATGATGATGAGATCCTGATGATGATGATTCTGTATTATCAAAGTATGATGATGATGACGTACTGATCGAAAGATCAAAATATGATGATGAGTTGATGTTAGAGTATGATGATGTTCGGTTGATGATGTTTCTGATCAAAAGATCAGAGGCTGATGATAATGATGATTTTGATTGAAATATCAGAGTGTGATGATGATGATATTTTGATGCTGATATTTTGATAATGATGATGCTGATGTTTTGCTGATGTTTTGATGATGTTTTCATGATGATGTTTCTGATCGAAATATCAGAGTATGATGATGATGTTGTTGTTGATTGAAAGGCCAAAGTGCTGAAGAAGATGTTGTTGATCGAAAGGTCAAAGTGTTGAAGATGATGTTTCTAATTGAAAGGTCAAAGTGCTAAAGATGATGTTGCTGATCAAAAGTTCAAAGTGTTGAATATGTTTCTGATCGAAAGGTCAAAGTGCTAAAGATGTTGCTGCTGATTGAAGAGTCAAGATGCTGAAGATGTTGCCGATCGAAGCGGTCAAAGTACTGATGATGCTGAAGACTAAATATTGAAGATGAAGAATACATGATGTTGAAAACATTCCAATGATTTATAGATGTGTTACCTTGATGATGCTGATGATGTCCTCTATCTCTCTCCTACTATTGTTTTTGTTGATGTTGTTGTAGAATACCCTTCTCGTTAAGGGGGAGTGTTGAAATATTGTAACTTCGAAGAATATTCTATATGTATCTTTTGTGGTCCCCGATGGTCCTATCGGGAGAACCCCTTGTATTATATTGTACCCTGATGCTTCTAATCGAAAGAACTAATAAGAGTCATGAGGTTTTCCCCTCTAATTGTAAAGGCGGGTCATTAGCACCCCAGTGTGGTTACTTGAGCCTACATGTGTAACTTGAGCCTACATGATTAACTCAAGTCTACATGTTGGATGAGTTAATTGAAGTGAACGGATGAATATAAATAGAGGTGTAGCTCTCCTCATTTGGAGCACACACTCTCACTTGTGTAGCGCATTAGTGGAGAAGAGAAGTAGCTAGAGAAGGAGGAGGATTAGGCTTTGATCTCCTTGCTGGTTTTATCTTTTATCTTTTTGGGGCATCTATATTGAGGAAGATTTTGCTGGGTTTTTCCCTTTAGGGTTTTTGCAGGATAAATCTTTGTGTTCCTTTTGTATGGTTGTGCTTTTCTATCTTTCAGTGATCCTGTCTATATGCTTTTGTTATGAAAATGAAATGAAATACTGATGTCTTAGCTAAGCATTTGAAAGTTCAACATATACGTTGTTGATTATATATGCTAGAGTAGGTCTAACACCAATATATGGTATTTTTTTCTTGTTTACTTATTGTTGAGGAAGTGATTCATCAATTCAAGATGAAGTTCGAAAGCTCAACAGGGATCTACTTCAACCGTCTGGAATAAGGTACGAGATTTGATCGTTTAGTGTTAGATATTTGATTTCTCTTGCATATTGGAAAGGATTGATTTATGGAGTCAAGCTATCTATTGTGGTACCCCAAGCCATAGGAATTTCTCTCCATAACACATTGTAAAAGGCGGTGACTTAGGAAGTACCAGATAGGGTTGGAATTGGCACTACTCGAATATGGTTTGAGATAATGTAATGGCGCATCTTTTGGACCGAAAAATGATGGTGAGTCCCATCTTCTCTTCAGTCGGATATCATAGAGGGTGATCGTTCAGATTTTGACTAACTTAGTAAATCACATGCTCCAGACGATCATTGTCTTCTTGGACCAAAATTCTAGCGATCATGTTTTCGAAGGCTGATACATAGAGGATGAAGTCCTTGGTGAAGTCAGGTGCAGATAATAATGGAGTGGAAGCCAGAGCTTGATTTAATGCATCAAATGCATATTGTGTATGCTGATCCAAAACAAATTGAATGTTGGTATGAAGAAGATGCAAGAAATCATGAATTTTTGTCGCATATTCCAGTATGAAGCGGTGAAGGAAGTTAGCCTTGCCTTGCAGGCTCTGCAATTGGCACAAATTCCATGGTGATGGTTGATAGAGAATGGATTGAACTTTAAGAGGGTCAAGCATAATCCCTTTGTGGGAAATGATGAACCCAAGTAGACAACCCACTGGGACACAAAATACACACTTGAGAGGGTTCAAATAGACATCATAGGAAGACTTGTCGTAGGTCGTCTAGCTATTGTGAGCACTTCCATGACCAAGTGGTGAGGTTATCTAGATAGACCAATATGATGTGCACAAGGTTATGGAAGTAGTATGTCATAGCACAATGGAAAGTGGCTCTAGCATTTTTCAGGCCAAATGGAATCACTCGATATGTGAATGTGCCCCAAGGGGTTGTAAATGTAGTCTTGTATCGATATTCCTTCTAGATTTGAATTTGGTTGTATTTGGATAAACTATCCATCAAGGAAAAGACCTCATGTCTAGCGCATGTGTGACAGATTTGGTCAATAAATGGAGTTGGGAAGTTGTTCTTAGGACAAGCAAAATTCAAATCGCATAACTCTGTACAGACGCAGATGGTATCCTATTTTTTAATCATGAGAACATGATTTGAAACCAAAGTGGTGTACGCAATGGGGTAGATGAAGCCAGTTGTGCACAGCTTCTCAATCTTGGCTTTGACCTCGATAGCCTTTGAAGGGTAAATGGGATGTTGTTTCTGATGCACCGGCTCTACATCAATCCACATATCAATGTGATGTTCCATGATGGATGGATCCAAATCGGGCATCTCGATGTAGGACCAAGCAAAGATGTCACAGAACTCCTGAAAAAGTGCTTTATAAGAAGTGACCTCCTCAACGGAGCATGATGCTCCCAGTGTGATTTCTTCAAAAACCTCTGGGTTGGTTGAGATATTGACATTAATTGTGGGTGAAATGTTGGCTATATTTCCTTCTCCAAAGGCATCCGGAGCAGGGATGGGGTCTTTGAATATTGATCTAATGTGGATGAAGGTTCCCGCAGGATAAATAATGAGTGATGGTGCATGTCATCCCATGAGTATCCAGGAGCAGAAAAGGATTCAAGTATCTTGTCATCATTGCTGAAACAACAATTGGATAGATCCAAGGGATAGTCGATGGTTTCAAAGATAGCAGGGTCGGTGGATATGGACACTGTAGAAGGAGCAAGTAGACGAATTTGACTTGAACGAATACCGACTTAGTCGATCAGCCGACTAAGTCGATGGGCCAACTTAATTCGATCAGCCAATGAAGTCGGTCAGCCGACTAAGTCGGTCTTCGTTCAAGTCAACTTCGACGACTTGCTACTTCTACCATTTTCAGCACCGACACCGACTGACGACCTAGAAAGTCCCATCACACATTTATGACTTCGAGCACCGAAAGCAATTCACCATTACTCCACACTCACGTATTGTAGCTAGAACTTCAAGTCCACCATTAATACATCCATCTTCACACACAATCCCACCTTCTCCTATAAATAACAGACCATAGAAGGTTCAGTCACCACAATCATTATACACAGAGCATCCGCATAGCCCGTCGACCAAAAACCAAGGAACCTGTAACAACCTCGACAAGTCCGACACCATGGCCCCCAAGCAGACCAGAGCCGCGACCAAGGTGAAAGAGCTACAGGCTGACGATACACCCTTGATCCGCCGACTAAAACATATCAAAAATGCAAAAATACAGGAGGGACAATGGCAGAAACTCTGGACCGAAATCTAAGAATGGGCCTTCGTCGACAACAAGATGATCCAAGCGGCTAAAAAAGTTTGACGGAGCACCATCTTCAACTATCCCAATGCACCACTGATGGCAAGCTTTGGTGGGACAAAAGAAGCTACCGTCAATTTTATCATCAGTCGTTACCACAACGGTCTATTCTACTTCGACGGATTGGTCGACATTACCAGAGATATCATCTCTGAAATAATCGGCATGTCGAACCAAGGAAACCCCGTACCAATCGGCATTAAGGAAGGATTGGTTAAGGAACTCACAGGATCACTGTCCAGGAAAAATTCTAAAGGACTGATGATCAGACAGATTGCCACTCGGACGCCATAGATTGTGGCCAAGATCATTGCCATCACCTTGACCTTAGCAGGTCAAAGTAGTGACCTTAAGCTAGAAATGCTAGAGGCCATCGACACAATTGCCACCAACGGTCGAGTCTACCGATGGGGCGATTATGTCACCGACATGATCAAAACCATATGCGAACGATGCCAAGGGACGGGAGGAATCATCAAGTTCCCCTCCTTAATCCTTTGGATCGTCATGTACCACATCTGTCGAGAGGGAAGTCTAGTATTCTGGGATCCGACCAAATTCCACATGAATAGGTTCAAACCATTCTCTCTAAAAGGAACTCCGCGTGAGCTAGTGCAAGGAAACATCTTTCTAGAAAATTGGTTCCAATAGTTGAAGCTTCGCATGACAAGATGGCGGGTGCCTCAGAACATCCGACATAATCTACCGGCAAAGTCTCACATCCAGTTGGAGATCGACCATACAGTGATCTGGTACATACAGGGCGAACACCCCAAGGCCGCCACCCTTGATTACTACCCAACTGTCAAGCAAGTCTTCTGAGAGTTGACTCACCAGGAAAAGACCAAAATACTAGTGCTCGAGGCAGCCAAACAGGTCGACTTCTCAGTAATGGAGCCACTGACTAACCAAGAGAAAGAGGAAGATTACGAGTTAAATCTGTACATAAGTACATTTGTTTCGGAGGACACCCCGTTCGAGCCCCCTGGTCGAGTCCAAATCACCATCAAGCATCCAACCAGAGTCAACCCACATCCGACCGAACAACAGCCAGAAGAACAACCGTCGATAGAGAAACAACCGACGAAACCACAACCACAACAGCAAGCAAACCCTCCGGCGCTAGTAATTGTCTCCCCAACTCAGGTACCGATGGGAGTAATCGAAGCCGACGATCCTGAGTATGCTTTATCACAAGGCATCATCAAGAAATTGGCCAAGGAAATAGCTACCACCAGAAGGAAAATCAAAGCACAAAAACTACAGCAGGGAAAAGGTAAGCACAAGCTTATCGTCGAGTCATCTGACGATGAGGAAGAGCTCGTAGCTGCGACCGTCAACATTGTAGAGGATGCCGCTGCAAACAAAGTCCTGGTTGAAACTCAGTTTCAACAGTTTCTTGAAGCAAGAGCACTTGAAGGTCAACCAAAGAAGGCCAAAATCACAACGACACCTGAAGACATCGTCGACCTTGTGTCGACCCCCCCACCCCCATCACCGACACCAGTAGTCGAGGAGAAAGCACCGGCACAGTAGTCGGTCAGTCCCCTCGACTTATACCAAAGCAGGATACCGAAGTCCGTGAGACAAAAAGTCAACAAAGACACAGAACTCAAAGCTTTCTTTGAGACGCTTCCTGAGCTGTTTCATTCAGCGCAGAAAATTCACATAAGGGCCCCTGTTTACACCGGCGGTAGCACAAACCCCCAGGTAACTACACACATTGACTCGACCTTCACTCAATCCGACCAAGAGGGTGACATAATTGGCCATGTGCAGTATTCAATCGAACAAATTTGGCCCAAACCCCAGACCAAATTCCCCAACGTAATCTTACCACCTACTTCCGACAAAACCATTACCCCCGAACATTCACCCACTACATCTCCACCACCACCATCATCTCCACCCCCACCATCATCATCACCACCACCTCTGCCACCCCGTGAGTAACAACCAGATCCACAGCCAAATAAGTTACAACCAACACCATCTTCACAACCAGAAGTGGTCATACCACCTCCCTAGATAGAAGAACCATCGACTTTAAACCCACCAACCACCGAAACCCCCTCAACTGCTGCAGGTACCCAGGAAAAAGAGATAGAAAGACAAAAGAAGAAGAAAGAGCATCATCCTTCCAGACTTTGGATCGGCTTAAAGGATGCAAGTTCGTTGACCGACACAAAAGTCGGCCAACTCCTAAAGACGTTGGCCAAAGAAGCAAAGACAAGGACGGCACGAAAGAATAAAGAACTCTCAGACAAAAATGCAGAACAGGTCGAGTTTCTCAGCAAATACAGGGCTCTAGCTCAATCTATGATACCAGGCCCTATTGAAGTCGACACAGATCGACCATTGGAAAGAGCATATCAGCTCTTCGAGACTATGGTATCGACTGTCCAGGCTCATCTACAAGAAACCAAGGAAGAACAGAAGGAAGAAACTGCCCGACTACTACTAGCACAGCACACTGCCTGCTCAGAGGCCTACAAAGTGCTGCAGGACCACATGGAGGAATCTGTCGTCACAGAAAAAGTCTTACATGACTGGCCTACTCATTATGGGCAATTCTATTAGCAGACAAGGAAGACGTGAGAAGGCATTCAGGCTTTGGAGGGAAGGAAAACGACGAAGGCAGCACTCAGACAGACCATAGAGGAACATATCGTGCTGGAGACCAACAAGCTGCAGCAGCTGGAACGAGCAGCTCATCAGTGGGTGCAACAAGCTCTTCCAAAATTAGAAAAGGTCGATATCATCTGCCCCTAGATGAAACGACTTGTCAACATAGCAGAAGAGCAGAACCAGTCCCTAGGCCCCAATATGAAGAAAATTGCAGAAATCCCTATTTCAGAAAAGATGATGGTACGGTCAAGTTTAACAACATTAACGATCGACATCCAAAATGCCATGCAGAGTTGGATGGATTTTCAGCATCACCTTGCCATCACAACTCCGGCCATTGTCAAAGTCTGCATCCAGAAGAGACCAACCATCCATCTGCACAGTCCACAACAATAGTAATTTTGAACGTTTTGACAGAGCTTCATTTTTTTGTACCTCCCTGTTTCTTCGGGACGAAGAAACGTTTTTTTCGTGGGGGAGATGTAGAAGGAGCAAGTCGATGAAGTCGACTTGAACAAAGACCGACTTAGTCAATCAGCCGACTAAGTCGATGGGCCGACTTAAGTCGATTAGCCGATGAAGTCGATCGGCTGACTAAACTAGAAGATTAGTCGGTTAACTAAAAGTCATGTCGGTTCACCGAACCGACAAGTAGTTATTTTGTAATTGTTTGTACATTGTATATATTAGGCTGTTGATCCAAACGAGAACTCAGTTCAGTTCTCTGCCTTGTATGAACTCATTGCATTAATATAATCTTTTATCCTATCTGTTCTTCTCTGTTGTCTCTAATTTATAGTTATGTTTTAGTATGTATTATTGGTAACCTTATGTGATATGTGAGATTACAATAGACACCATGTAAATGGTTGTGGTGGTCGAGGAAGAAACAGAAGGGTGGATCTCTTCAATGACTATGATGTTGTATTCAAGGGAATGTTTCTGAAGATCAGTAACGGTGGCCTAATACTCGGCCAAGTCTAGGCATTGGTGAGAATAATGTCCATACAATCTGCAAAGTGCACATGCATGGTTTATCCTCGAAGACTTATTTTTTACTTTGGGCTGAGTCGAGATGATGACTATTGGAAGGTTCTCGATTGTATCTGTAATGTCTATATGTGTGTGAATGATAGGTATTTCTAGACAATTTTGATTTGCGTCGGTCGAGGTTCAACGGTTTCTTTGGTGGTTTTTCCCCGAGTCCTCTTTGGAGGAGGCAGGGCTGGTGTAGTAACAAAAGGTGTTTTTGGTGGGCCAGGAGGAGGGATCGATGTCATCTCGATAGGATGGATGAGGGTTAACATGATATGGGGAATTTACATTGGGGTGGGTGGTCCAAGGTACAACACCGAAATCCCCAGTGTAAAGTTTGGTAGATTTAAAGTAGCCATGGCAGGCTTACTCACTATGCCGAAAGGTGGGAAATGGAAGGGAATTGTATGGAATGGGAGTGAGCCTCAATAATTCCCTGGTAATTGTGTTTGAGGTTGCAGTTGTGGTTGTGGTGTGGGAAGAATGGTGCTAGATGAGAGAAAACACAAATTTGTTGTGCCAGTCATTTCTGGTGGAGGAGGTAAATATGGGAAAGAAGCCGTCAAGGATCCGTCGACAAACAATCCTAAGTCCATGGATGAGAAAGATAGGATAGATATGCTATTGATGGAGGTATCAATGGTAGGGATGACATGTTCTAGTGTCTCTGTCCCTTGTGGATTGTAGTAATTTAATTGTTCCACGTCATAATATTCCCATCATGAGGAAACATCATAAGGAGGAAAACGGTGGATGCCACGGCTCTCATGGCATACATGTAACTACGTCTAAGGAGGAGTTTGTAATCAGGATGAGTGTTGAAAACCTCTATTTAAATCAAATATGTCTTACTGACTAATGATATAGGGACATTCAGAAGAATTCCTTGGGCTTTGTTGGAACGACCATCATAAGCACGTAGGGCAATGGTGGATGGTTGGAGGGTTGGGGACTCGAGTTTCTGTAAAACAAATGTTGACCTGACACAAGTGGACACCCCTTCATCAATGCTACATCAATTTAATTCTAAATTGATATCAAAATCTGAAAGGCGATGGTGGATGTAATTCTTGGCTTACCATGATCAAAATCGAATGTGATCAATTTGGAATCGAAGGGACCCATGACGTTAAGTGTGAATAAAAACACTTTCTTCTGTGACAGGCACATTTTGAGAACCTTAAGAGTGGACATGGTTGTAGGCGACTGAGCCAAGTTGTCAATGATGCTATAATTCAAGGGAAACCATGGACCTCTAGCTACCCCATCAATAGGGGTTGGGGGCAAGTGGAGGGACATCTTGGAAGTGTTAGAGGTGGACGTTGCTGATGGGTCAGTAGTGTTTGTGGTGGATCTGTACTAGTTACATCTAGTTTGGTGGTTCACCTCTTCATTTGACAGTGTCATAAGGTCATGGATACCAGTCTCCATAGGTGGAGCGGCAGCAGGTGCTGCAGGAGCAGGTGGTGGTGGGGGTGTGGTCATAACCATTCCTTGGAGTGGTAGCAAGTTTTGGAGCACCATAGGTGGAGGACTTGGTGGTATTGGGTTGGAATGACCTAATTTTTCCACATTAGTGTCTCATTGAGATTAATTCTAGAGAAACTACTTGATGTGGTACATATGTGGGCATTCATGAGTGTAGTGACCGTAAATGTTGCATAATTTACACAGATGATTAGTCCATAATGGATTGGTTTGTCCCAGTTGGTCAGGCTGTTGGGGGATTTACACTGGTGGGATAGCATAATTGTTGTTTAGAGTATTAGGCTATTGGCTTCCACCTTATGGTTGGTTCTTACCTTGGCTCCTGGCTCGATTTTTCTTACCCTTCCCTTGTTGGTTATTGGGGGCAGATTGGTTGGGAATATTCTGCTGCACAAAAAATTGTCTAGAGGAAGTCAAAGGAGTTGGGGCAAAGGCTAGAGAAGTTTGCATCAGTGGCACATACTAGGTCGAAGGAGACGAGGGGTATACAAATCTAGTCATTGGACCCGAATACGGTTGTGCTGACCAAGAGGGTGCATGGGCGTGCTGACTTGGTGCGGGCTATTCATAGGAGGTTATGGCCCTGGAATGAGCCATCATCCTTGAGTAATCGGGTACATGGCTTGGTTGTGGGGTGTTTCTTGGCTCTGGTGGAATCATAGGGGGTGCTACGTAGTATTGTGGATGTTGGGAAATAGAACCGATTACACCATCTGCAGCATGGGATGCCCTGGTGCATCATGGTGAGAGGTGATGCCACGGGGAGCATATGGTATGATGGTGTATAGGTATCCAGACTAAGCATAAATTAAATAAAACTATTAGGCCTTCAATATGACCTCTTCATCATATTGGGGATGTTCGAAGGTGATGTCCTTGGCTATGGGTGGTAGCAGGGTCTTCAAGAACCAATCAAGGAAGATCATGTCATCAAGATGGATTTTGCATAGGCTACGTCATCGCCGCCACTCATGAATGTGGTCGGTGATGTGCATCGGGGTATTCTGATGGAAAGATAACAAGACCTCCATGCCTTCATCATAGCGAACAGGGAGTTGGAAATATTAGAGGAACATGAAGGCTAGCAAATTGAAATCAGGGTGATAGGCTTGAGGTAGTTCGATATACCATTTGTTTGCAGCACTTCTGAGTGTGCGTTGGAATACTCTCTATCTAATTGAGTCATATACAATGTTGTTTGAAGAGAACCATAAATGAAATGGTTTGGGGGAATTCTTTGACCTTTCCTTCAAATTGTGGAAAATATGAAGGGAGCTTGGCCAGCATGGGAGGCTAGTGAGGTTGACGACTAATTGGGCCTTTTTTTAATCTGGCCAAGTATGGTAGATTAAGTCGAGCCATAAATGGTAGTCTCAATTCAAGGTTGGTTCAGGATGGACCAAAAATGGCGTTGGGGTTTGCAGGAGCGTGATGTCCATGCATGACTAGGGGAACTTAAGGTTGACTTCCCGCAAGGGGGATAGTTAAGAAAATGGTGGAAGGGCCACTACCCCCATACATGTATGGTGGTACTGTTGGAATTGTGGGATATATTGTAGGGTCACCATTGATCGGTGGTGTACCTACAACCATATGCGCGTTGGTGCTGGGACCACTGGCAGTGATGTTGGTAATGATGTGAGGCAGAGACATGGGTCCTCTACCAATTGTCCCTCTGAAGAAGGGATTAGGATTTATGCCAGCCATGGGGCTAGACACTGCAGTGAATAGGTTCAGGTCGGATTGATAGGAATCTGAGTCAAAATCTAAGGCTGTGTGTCCTTATGAAGGTGAGGAAGGTTGTTGAGGAGGGCCTCGATGGGGATGATCTAAAGACCCAAACTAACGGGGGTGTCCCCTAAGTCACGAGGAGGAACATGGTGGATTAATGGTGGCTTACGGTGGTAACTGGTAATGAATTTTGGACCTGATTTAAATGGCTTCCTATTGGTTCATAGGTGGTCACTCGACCACCAATACTTCTAGAAGACAATGCTTGGATTTTTCCTCATAAAAGTGTGTCTTGTCAATTGGAAGGGTTTGTTGTCGATTTCACTTAGAAATTCCTCTCCTTTTCCAGCTACTTTGGGGTTCCTATGATACTCCTCACAATGAGTTCTAGGTAAAATCCCAATTACTTCCCATAGTTAAGTTGGTCAGACTTATGTCCCAAACCAAAAAAATATTAAGTAAGTTGGTTACTTTTATGGTTCGCTTGGGGTCATGAACCAAGTTTTGTTGGATTATTTGGTGTGAATGTGTGCACTTTGTGTATGAATTAGTGATTTTTACTTTCAATCATGAAATAATAAAATAACACTAGTTTCCCTTTAAGAAACAAGCAAAGCGCTTGTCCCAAAATAGGGTTGAAAGGTAAAAATAAATCCAGATAAAGTGCAATACAAACTGTAATAATCTGTAATATGACTACAACTTTTGTGAATCAATAGGGTGACTACCTCACCTGTGTATCCTTGAAATCCAAGAAGCAGTGTTGGGATATCATCAAAGTGGGAAAAAGTCCACCCATATATCTGCAGGTCACACCTGAAATGCCCGATTCTCAACAGCGAGGACATGAACGCCTTGAGACCCCCAATGTTTTCCACTCCCAGTAGCTTCCAAAGTCACTTGTTTTTAATGGAAATGAAAAATAAAAAAAATGGATGCCTATTACTATGCTTACTCAACCCCCTGCCTTATCTTAGAAGACCCCATAGGGTGATGACTGAGTAGACGAGGAAGGGATGAATAAGAATGTGAATTTCCAATGCTTAATAATGAAATACATAATTTAAACTTGCAAAAAAATAACAAATAAATAGGCAGATTGCATGTAACAGTCAAATAGTGGCTAATGGGCCATTTCAGACAGTTAAAATAGATGTAAAATGGCTCAAAAATGGATAGGTATCTTTTGACTATAGGATAGTGGTGACTAATTCACACAAACAGACCACACAGTAGTGACAGAGTCACAACTGATGAAAAAAACAGCTGTGACTGTGCCTTGGGCGGCAAGTCGCGCCTTTTGTCGCCTGAGTCATGACCTAAGTCATGGGTTTCAGCCCGAAATCAGCAACTGGGTCGCGTGTTTCATCTCAAAATCCACGACAAGAGATGGAACATGAGAAAAAGAAAAAACAGATCTAAGAGTGGTCGGTAAGAGCATGCAGTGGTGTTGTGCAGACTCGGAGTGGTCTCTTGAGTGATGGGTGAGCCTCAAAATAAAGCAAATACCTACAAAATAAGAGGATCGAAAATAATTGACCCAGTTTGGTCACAAAAAATGTAGCTAGGTTTTCACCTTAGCTACTTGCTAATGCACCTCCCTTTCATCAAAGAGACAGAAGGGTAGAGTTAAAATGGATAAAAAACAAGCTGCAAAAAAATTATTAGCAATACAATAAACAATAAGAAAACTACTAAACTAAAATAAACAATATGGGACAAATATACCTTATCTTTTCTTTAAAATTGGGCTAGCGTGCCCTAGCATGGATGGTACCACCTCTCCATAGGGTTGATGGTATGGAGGATGCCTCAATGTACAAGGTGGGGAAATGGTGGGGAAATAGAGTGATTGGAAAATTATGTGGGTATTGTGAGAGGAATGGTTCTCACCGTACTTAGAAATGATATAAAAAATGGGTGAAGGAATAAGTGGTGAATCTTGTGATGAAGACCTCAAAACTATTTTATAATTTTTATTTTCCTTTTCTCTCTTTTATGGTTTTGGAACCTTATTTAGGGTTTTAAGCCCTATTTAGGGATTTTATCCCCTTTTGGATTTTTTAAGCCGTTATACCAAAATCCTGTCACCATCATGTCATAATACCTTTGACATACCTACTTGCCCTTAAATCCCAACACTTGGAGAGGAAACCTATGCTATTTGTCAATTCTACATAAAAATTCTCAACACCGTGCTTTCCCTATTATCCATGAGCAGTTCCTTGCTCGCACTGCCAGTCTTTTGTTTTCCATATGTGGTGCCACCACCTATTGCCCTTGGTCCATAAGCAGTTCTTACCTGAACCGCTCTGTCATAAGAAGAGAAACGCGGTACCCTAGGTAAAAGGGAAAAAAGAGAAGTTTCTTGAGGCTTCTAGAAGATAAGACTTGTGTCTTCCCTTATCCCTATCATTGTGGGTCAGTTGAGCTCGAGATCCCCCATCATAGGATCTTAGAGGCCACCTCATCCACAAATCTATCAACCATTCCTATCCATTGAGCCTTATAAATGCAAGCTCATGTCCATGGTTGAGGGGGGGAACCATTGAGGTATTGTTATGCTGTTGGATTGACCACTTGGCCCAAGCCATTTGAGAGCATAGAGAGCAAATTTGGAGCTTATTGGGATGAAGTGTTGGTTTCATGGAGATGCATGTTGACACTAAGTCTTAATTGGTTGTAAAATTCTCCATTCATCTTAATGCAAAGCTGATTTTCATCCCACATTACTGTTGTTGTTGATTTCACATGTACATGTTGTTAGATTCCTTAGTCACTAACATGGATCAATAGATTATGGTTTGGTAGCTTTCATGTGTTTGCATGTTTGATTTTATTGCAAGTACATAGGGTTACTATCAAAGCACTACATTTCGGGTGTCTATGGTGTCGAGGAAGGGTCTGCATCCTTTGTCATTCATTTGTTCTGGATCTGAACTATTCAGACCAGTAGAACACCTTGCTATCTGTAGAGAGTGAAATATTCCTGCTTACAAATCTGGTGAATTCACTGGGGACTAGATATATATATTAGTTGATCTGATCTTCCTCAATTCTCCAACTCTTGTCTGAATCCAGACTCATTCTCCAACTCTTTTTAGTCGGATCTGCTATCTCACTTAGTGAATTTGGGTTTGAAACTTCCAGATCTATTAAGATTTGAATCATTTCGACATTTTATGCTCTTTTTTATGCTCAATCTATCAGCTTTTACCGTGATCTAGTATTTTTCTAACTTGATCTTTTTGTTTTGTATTTTCATAGGGAACCGTGCCTATACAGTGGGAGAGAAGCGGTGCCACCGCCTAAACTGAGTTAGTAGCACATGGTGCCACCACCTGAGTTCTGTTGGTGAGAGGTGGTGCTGGGACAGAACCTCTCTATTACCACCTGAGAAGCGCGCTTCCAAGCAGGAATCATTTCAAGACCTCCTTTTTTCTCATTTTTTGTAAAAAATTGACTTGATTTTCTTTCAGTCCTGCAGTGTCAGGATTTTCTGACAAAATCTGATGCTTGTGGTTTGAAATTTTATGGTTAAAGATTGGTTTGATTGGAAAATTCAAAAGCTAGATTAGGATTTTTGGTTGTTCATTCACTTCTGTGCTTGTTGGTTGTGATTGCGAGAGGATTTCTTGTGTTTTTTTAAAAGCTTAGGGTGTTAGTGAGATCTTTTTTCCTTTCTGTCATAGAGACTAAAAGAAGAACATTTGATTAGAATCTTAGTTTCATTTCTTGTTTGCATAGAAAACTTCTTTTTATTCCTTTAAAAAAGAAAATTTTTGACTGAGATTAGGTTATCATCATTGAGCATTGGACATTGGATCTCTGATTTGATTTACAAGCTTTC
The DNA here is from genome assembly GCA_001517045.1 of Pseudotsuga menziesii. Classification (NCBI taxonomy): domain Eukaryota; kingdom Viridiplantae; phylum Streptophyta; class Pinopsida; order Pinales; family Pinaceae; genus Pseudotsuga; species Pseudotsuga menziesii. The sequence goes on from LPNX010571923.1 coordinate 605,634, forward strand.
AGGCTCTTCATGTTCCTTTGTCTCTTATGCATTTAGTACTATCTCAATAAAAATAAAAAATATGGTAGTTTAAATTTATATTTGCCTATGTTTTAGGAAAATTGAAAAATAGAGTGCATTTGCATGTAGTGTGCTTCTTGTTTTTTTTTAGGAAAAGAGATTCTTCGCCTTCTTATTGCTTTCAGAAAAGAGAAATCAGTTTGGAAAGTGTTGCTTCTCTTCGATTTTGTGTTCAAGACTATTGTTTGGAAATATTTTTGGTTTTGAAACAAAAGAAAATAATTTCTTTCCCTCCTATAAGTAGGCATACTGAACGGTAAAGTGAAATATTTGCATATGCATACTGCATGGTTTTACTTTTCTGTCAAAACATCATGCATTCACCTAACCGTCCACTTTAAAATTAACAGTAGTTATAGGTTAAAATTTATGTAGCAATATGAGTGATAGGTTAGAGATGTGTCCGGGCGTCGTTAAGCATAGGAGCTATCATTATTTGTCGACATTGCATCCCAGAACTCGCATGGTTCTTCCACGTACCATCGATATATTGAACGACCTTTCATGTACCCTTGAGGTATATAGAGAGGTACTTCACGTACTCGATTGTATATCTAAAGGCCCCTTGTGTATGACTATGCATTAGACATAAATACTACCGATTCGAGCTCCCACGTACCTTGAGTATATCGGGAGACCCCAATAGGATATCTTATCCATTTGAGAAAATCCCTTTGGCCATCTTTCTTGGAGCCATACACCGAAAATAGCATTCAGGGAGATTACTACACACGTACCCTCGAGGTATATCGTGAGTGGCACCTTCTTAACAATCCTAGAGATAGACCTGACTATTTGAAATCCTCCTATCATTTTAAGTGTGCTTGTTTTGACCTATATCTTGTGTAGGGAAATTTTTTTGGTTTTTTTTCTAGATTTTTAGACCCTAGGTTAGATAGGTACTGTACAAACTGGGTGAGTTAAGATAGTCCAGAAGAGTACTGGGGTTGCCACCCGATTTTATTTTTGGTTCAGGAGAAAATCCAATGGAAGCTATTGATCAAGGAGTTGCTACCACCTCCCAAGTGGGATATAGTGTGGTTGCAAAAAGTGGAGGACCATATTCTTCACACTCACCTCCCTTGGTCCAACATCCTTCTCTCGGAAATTCCTAGTTCCATTCACCCATGGAAGGTCATGTTGATGATACTACCCGTCCGGATTTTGGTCCCAATGCTCCATTTTGGGACACCCCTGTAGGATAGGACATTGCCTCATTTGGCACCCGTTTAAACTCTTCTGAAGATGAACAATAACGTAGGCGATACCGTGCTGCCCTTATCTGTGCACAGAATATTGATAGGAAAATAGATGACCTCTTAGGCCCAACAACATTATGTTCCACATCTGTTCCTATGGGATATTGTTCACTTGCCGATTCTATGAGACCCATTGAATTGATTATAGATCATCCATTAACACCCCACAACCCAGGTCAAGATACCACCCCCACCACCTCCCATGTTATGTCTGTGCCTAATCCTCCCAGGTCTTCTGCACCTAGGGCCCAACTGTAAAATCTATCAAGTACCACATGTAAAATCGATCAAATACCACATGTAAAATCGATCAAATACCAACCCCCAAAAAAAATTTCTTTCCTTGTACCTTGTGTTTTGAAAGCTACCAATTAAATAAATTAAAGGATGCAATGTGTATGTCTTCCAGTTCTAAATAACACTTTGAAACCTTTAATGGACCACGAGGGGTTCAGGGGCTTCTTCTCATTAGAGAAAAGTACATAGTGTTGTATGGCTACTTCTTACTTAGTTACGACTAACTCTTTGTTTCTCTTTGACAGGTGGATTTAATAGCTAGGAAGGTCATTTCATCTCCAACCAACTCATAAGTGCTTGGGAGGCCCCCGCATGGTAAGAAACATGGCATTTCTCCTAAAATCTCCTTTGCAAAGGTAACCTTATAACTCAGTGGTTACTCTAAGTATGCTTGGGATTGCCTCAAAATTTTAACCAAAGTCATGGAAGGCCGACTTGCATTTCAGACCATGAAATGTTAAGGCTTTATAAACAACTATATAAGAAAAATCAAGGTAAACATTATTAAATGCGTAAGTGTATTGTCCATTGGGAAAAAATAATTTATTAAACATTGGAAAAATGGTTAAATACCCACGCCCAACGATTGCTTGAAACATAAAGTTTAAGACAAATCATATAGGAGTAACATAAATGTGCAGGTCGCACAGAATTAAGCTTCTTTGCAGTAAGGTCAAGGTATTAAAACCTAAGATTCTAACGATCTTCTTTGTATGCAGGAACACACTTCTCGACGTCTCGTTGTTAAACACCTATGCCCTCCACGATTCGCTAGCACTCCATAAGGTCTCGGTGCCCGAGGAAATTAACAGGTCAATAAAACAAGCCTCTTTTTTTGTGGTAAGGAATCGTGCTACATGGATCTAGAAAAAGGTGCGCCCAACCACTGTACATTGACTATAAATCCTTTTTAATTTAGGAAATACAATTCTTAAAGATACCGTACTCACGTGACTCTAAGCTATTAAGACGAGGCAAGTCATAACTTGTACCATTCTGGCCTTTGGCTCCTTCTGTAGGACGTTCACATTAATACCAGTTTCATGCATTTCTTCCAAAGTTCACAGTCGAAGACCAACTCATTTGCCAACTTCCTCTTTCGGCACCATGATTGTTCCAAATCTTGTAAGGGTGTTCAAGGGAGAGGAAAATAAAAAAAATCAAACTCCTGTCCTAGTCTGTAAGTGGATCAACTCATGCTCTGGCTCATGGATTAAACAAGGTTTCCAGGTGTTGTTTATTATGGTGAGTTACCTTACCCTGTTGCACTCTTTTTTTTTTAATCTTTGCTTTTTTTTCTTTAAAAATGGTGCTAGATGATAACTAAACTCTATTTTCTACTTTTATCGCAAGAGGAGGAGGTGATTGCGGGGATTCTAGCTCGCGCTAACCAAAACCTAGTAAGAAAAACCATCCCATACTATGCTCCTTTATCTGATGTCATGGATCGATGACAAGGGAGATGGTTTACTAAGCGCCTCGCCGGTCTCTCTGCTGGTAAATGCTTTTATTTGTAAGAGTTGTTCTCTTGATAAGAGAAGACCCTAGCACGAGGGATAAAATGTAATTAATTTTGATATAGTAAGAACAACATTTTACCATGCGAGGTAACAATGCCGAAGGTTTGTATGCGGCCTGTAAAAATTTGTCTTCCTAAGAATCTATAGGACTGCAATTACTTTGTAAAAAAATTTCCTTGCTTCTAAAGAGGCTTCCCTTATTGTAGCAGGTTTAGTTAAAAGGATAATTTAAGTTGTTCTAAAATATAACACTCCGGGGATTTGCATTTGATGCTCTTTTTTGTTTTATAAGTTTTTACCAGCTCTCAAACTCCAGTCTAAAAAATTATCTTTATTTTGTTTGTAAAAAACCATAATCAACTGAGTGCAAGGATCCTGCGGTGTAAATATCATATTTTAGTACTTTGGGGATTTGCGCGAGGTTCTAACTTGACTGAAAAATTAAATCTGCATTTAGATATTCAATTAACTTAGAATAGAGGGTTTAAATGAAAGTCTAAACAGAAAAAACAAGGCTATCCATTTTCCTATCCCTCGGCCTTTGTATAGAAAGACAGTTAGCCGGGTGTCAGACCTGAGGTTTAAATTTTGTTTTAATGTGGTTTCTTATTAAGGCTTAACCCAAGTTCACAAAGTCGCATGCCGTAGGGAATATCTGGTGGTTCTACCCTAAAGCAATTTTCTTACCAATCCTCTTTTTATGTATAAATTTTAATTAAACAGAACCTGGGAAAGGTTGTTACAATGGTCTTACTGCGACTTAATTTTTCTCTAGAGTTACAAGTCCTTTTAGGGTTGTAACTTACAATTTTACTTAAATCTGAACACAACACTGAATGTTGATGGGCAGTAGCACAACACTACATCTAGGTTAGTGGAAATTCTCAAAGGCTCCTCAAACTGCCAAGGCTATAACATAAAAAAAGTAACTCCATCTTAGTGGATCTAAACAGAAATTTATTACTACACAAGAACCCATAAGTTAAAGCATTTGAGTACCGAGTATCAGTAAAGGGTTCCTCTACAATCTAGTCTGTGACTGTGTAAATCATAACGACAAACATCTACTTCCATCTGAAAACTCTGACCATTAGTTTTTGTGTATAGGAAAAATTTTATCTATTAACTCTGCTACAACATTTACTTAAAGATGCAGTGCCCAGAGTAACAAAGTATTTTACATTCGTATAAGAAGGTGTTGAGGCCTGGAAAAACGCAGGCAGCAACAGTAAAGGATTCTCCCCAATCAGCGTTCCCAACTAGCCCGCTGACTGTTTGGTATAGGGAATCCGTCTGGTTTGCGGTCCGGCCACCGTAGGTCAAAGTAACAACGAGGGTTTACCGGTTGCGGCCCGGTCCACCGGAATTTGTATTTTTGACTTAAAAAATGCAATGCACATGCCTATCTAAACCATGCAGGGTGATAAGGATGCCGGGAACCACACCATGTGCTGCGCAGTTTCTTACCTCTCGTCTTATGTTCGCTACACCTAAATCACATATGCAATTATGAAACCAAGATAACTAACTATCTATCCCCGGGGAGCCAGAAAATCATTATTAGTGAGTAATGTACCACTTTCATGTATGTTAAACTAGATTACACATAGCTGCTATTTACGTTTACAATACATGAATGAGAAGATATTCTAACAACCAGCCAGCCAATTGTTATATACAAACACATGCATTACTCTAAGTGAAATTTCCATAAATAAAATCAGAAATTATTCAACCAGACATAGGTCATAAAGTTAGAACAATCTCACGATTCACAGACACAAGCTGAAAAAACAAAGTAATTCATCTTTCCACCGTCCATGGTACAACATTTGGAACACTTCACGGTCCTTTCTCCAACAGGCAAACCAAACTCTTTATTGCAAAATGAAATAGTTCTTCTTACAACAAGTCTTCCAGTCTAACTGGGAAAAAGCCCTTTCTTTGTCTCTCTTCCCTAGTTTTATACAAAAAAACAAAAATGCTTGGGTTGCCCAAAGTGACCTTTGGGCTCCCCAACGCTCCAATTTCTCTCTACCCTTTACAAAATATGACATTCTACAAAATTTGACCAATCCTTCTTATTTGGAGGGGCCCGCTTGGTCTTCCAAAAACTTTCTCCATGCTACTGTCTCCTTGGCGAGTCCTTCAAACAATTGGGGTTCTAGGAACTGTATATTTAGCTCGTACTTATCTGCTTGCTTCTGAATGGCTTCTATCCTGGCCTTGTTCAGCCGCACCTGTTCCTCCAAGAGCTGTACACTAATAGCGGCATGTCCAATTTCATTTCTTAGGATCGGCTCATCGAGGGCTATGATGCATTGGACCTTGGCTTCTCCTTCCTGATGCCTTGTCTGTAACATCCCTGTAAATGTATCATGATCAGGGAATTCGGGTAACCTATGCTTAGCTTCCACTTGACAGCGATTGTAGGTGACAAGAGCTCTTCTAAAGAACTCTGTACATGCTCCCTTCATTTTCTTAACTGTCTTCTGAAAGTCCTCTGCAGAAATAACGGCAAATTCGATCAGGTCATGGTCCCGCTTTAAAGTTTGCCGATCCTTAACTGGTAGCCCAGCTGGGACTTCTCGATCATCTTCTGCTCTGATAATCCTTGAAGTCAGCACCTCCAGGATGTCTTGCGATCTGTCTACGAAATAAGATGCCGTATTCAACAATTCATCTAGCCTGCTATCAATTTGCAGGACTTTACACCTTTCTTCTTCCAGGTCCATTTGCAATTGCAGCATCCTAGCCTTCCGAGCCAGGATGTGTTCTCTGACTGGCTGCAGATCCACTTGCTGCTCCTTGGCTGCCTCCAGCTGCTCTTGCAGATCTTTAACATATAAGGTATTGGATTCATAGATGTCTTTCTGTTGCTCTGTCAGCTCTTCTATCTTTGTTTTCATTTGTTCCCTTTCATCCTTTAAGCCCTGAATTTCTTGATGTGCCTTATCCAAGGCTTCTTGTGTCGTCTCTTTTGCTTGGGCTTCCTACTGAATAGCATGAATTTCATGCTTTGTGGCCTCCATCTCCCTAAGTACCTGCTCGTACTTTATTTTTAATCTGTTACCATCCTCTCTTTCTTTCCTAAGAGTGTCCTTCAGTTGGGCGGAGGTTTTCTTGGTCGAGTCTATCTCCTTCATCATTTGATCTACATTGTCCTCTGTAGCGTCTATTGCTGCCCTGCCAACTCTTATGACAAACTTCGGGTCTTTATCTATTCCGACCATCACAGCTTTGTCAGATATCATTGTGCTGGTCGTTCCTTCAGCTCCTACCTTTAGCTCAGTTCTTCTCATGATCCTTTTGGTAGCCCTATCATAGTATACTGTGCTAAAATCGGGGACTTCTTCCCCATTTTTCGGTCCAAAGGGCACTAAATGGAGCATGGGAGTAGGAGGAGTGGCCGTAGTGAGCACTTGCAAGGTTGGCACCTTAGGGTTTTCCTCACCCTGACTTTGGTCTGGTGGTATTTTAGAGGCTGATTGTTGTACCACTTCTGTCCTTTCAGCTTCTTGTCTGTGAAGCTCTTCATTCAGCTTTTGTTGGGCCTCCTCAGCTGCTTGCTTAGCAGTTCCCTCAGCTTCTCTAGCTGTCTCTTCTGCTCTTTCAGCAGCATCTTGAGCAGCTTTTCTCTTTTCTTCTTCCCCTTTCTGGAGCCATTCCGCAGCCTCCTCCTCTAATCTTTGAGATTCCTCTCTTATTCTTCTGGCTGTTTCTTTGGCCCTAGCCTGTTCAGCTTTCTCCTGCTCAGGTCCACCTTGTGGATTGAACCTCTTACCAAGCGCTGTCATGTTAGCGGCCCTTCTGAAAACAGATTCATCCCTGTCAATATGATGAGTGTACTCATAGAATACTTTATGTTTCTTACAGTGCTCGACCATCCTCTCGTGGGTATCATTCCGTCTAAAGGTCATCTCCCCGAAACGGAACTTTTCTAGTTCCTGTACAAATTCAGGGGCTTGCTTCACATTTGCAAAGCTGCAGCTACCTAGCCTGAAAGGTAGAGGGGGGTAGGAAGACTTCTTCTTTGTGAAAAGGAAATGACCAATTCCATCTATATACACCTGTCTGACAGCTTCCTTGTGTATGATATAATATGTTGCGTACTTGGGCAACAGGAAAGGGGGCTTTGAACCACCAAACATCCTCAGATACATCCCATTATGTGTCAGGAAATAGTCACCAAATTTTTCTATGACCTGCATGGCCTCTTCAGACATGCAGTCACATTCTTTTTGGAAGACAAGAGTGTATAGAGGCATGATGAAATGTTCACAAATTTCTCGGTAGTGGCCATGGTATTGATGAGCTCCCAGTAGCTTGAAGGCTACATATACCGGCACCCTATCTCTGTCCCAAACACATTTGAGCCCCGGGAAGGGCTGGTGACACATTATACAGTCAATCAAGATAGAGCTCATATAGAACTTAGACTTTCTCTGTTGTACTCCTCCCTTCGCTGCAGCTATACAGGAAGACAGACTACTGGATACCAAGCCGGACGAGTTGAATATGGTCCCTTCAGTGGCCACATACAACATCAGGGGAATCCATTCGAATTTGAATAATTTACCATTTTCCCTACCGAAGATCCGGTTCAACATTAGAGCTATGAATCTGTACGGGGGTCTAAGGGTGGCTGTATCGTAATCTTCGGTAACTCTATGTCTAAAGAGTTTCCCT
>LPNX010571930.1:2573-18248 GCA_001517045.1 Pseudotsuga menziesii
TTGACACAGGTTCGTATTTTCTTTCTGCGCGAACTGCAAACAGGTCTCCACAAACCAATCACTGATGTCCTGCACTGAGGGCCTCCAGAACATAGCCCTTGCGGTACAAGGTAAACCCCTCGTGAGCAGGTACTGAGTTCAGCCGGCAACGGAACCAATTTGTTGGCACTTGGGCAGACCCGGGTTAACACTGTATACTTCACACCAACAAACGACCCACTGTGTTGGCCCTTTCGGCAACAACTTGCGCGCAGGTTGCAGTCTCACCCGAAACAGCAATGGGGTGCCGCAGAATCAGGTTTCTGCATGCAAAGAGGGGGGTTACTGTACCGTTGCCTTTCTCAACAGATTATTATTCAACTTTCTATTTACTTATCATTCCTTCACATATAAATTCAAAGCATAAAAGATAAACCAAACACGCGTAACCCACTACAGGGAATTCACTGCGAAGCTTAATATTAGCAGAGATCTTATGTTATCAGATGTAATCAGTTAGATGCATGAAAATAACAGAAACAGAAACAACACAACAAAACCACAACACCACATATAACGTGGTTCACCCCCAGTGTAGAGGCTACGTCCACAAACTGCGTTTTATTCCTCTTTCCTCAAAACCACAGTTTATCTGCGCACACAGCTGCAGATTCCTTCCCTCTTAATAGCCGCGCACACAGCAGCAGGCTTCTGCGCACACAGCTGCAGATCTTTCTTTCCTTCTTACAAAAACCCTCTGCGCACACAGCTGCAGAGGTCGTCCACGCACACAGCTGGGACTTGTCCTTTCCTTACAAAAACCAATCTTACTTGCCTTTTCTTTTCTTACATCAAAAATCCTTACCTCTCTATTTTACATAAGCGCTTATTTATACTGCGCGGCTTTACAAAACCATGGTCTTAAACCATGGGCACCCACAAAACCCTAAACCCTGGATTTAAACCATGGGCTTATTACAAAAAGATAGGGGTTTTGACTTACCCCGACACCCCTAAGACTATTTTGACCCATAGCTCCGCTTACAAATTTCCTACTAACCGCGGAGTTACCCTATATGGAGTATGCGTCCCAACATCTACCCTTAGAAAATAGTAAAAAATGGAATGTAAAATGGTAAAATAGAGCTGTGAATTGAAACTAAGCTAATCTAAGCTATGGCAAGTAAATGGCAGCTACTATAAACTAAATTTAAGAGAAAACAACAGAAATAAATATGGAGATGCAACCCTGTTGAACCCCTCTGCACACAGTGGGTTAGGGTTCCACCTCCAAAACCTGCAAAATCAACCTATACTACTATGAAGACAACTTGCAAATGATGTTAATGGAAAACCTGCAACTAGAAATATTGGTTAGGAAACAAAACAAGTAAATAAACGTGCATGAAAAGAAGCTATACCTCACTTAGGTGGAAATGGGCCACCATGCCCTAGCTCATGGGAGCACCTCTCTCTCTTGGTTGGGAAGCAATGGCTTGGAGAAATGGAAATGGAGGAGAGGGAGAGTGGGTGGTTTGAGAGCAAGAGATCTCAAAGCATCCACGGGAAGCATAACAATATGCAAATGAGGAGTGTCTTGAGGGTGACCCCCCACCCTCCTTTTATAGTTTTTCCAAGGGGTTTTAGGGTTTTAAGCCCTTGGTCAAGGCTTTAGCCCCTTTTTTGGGCCTTTAGCCCCTTTTGCCCTAACTTTAGCCCCTTTCAGGGTTTTAGACTCTTTTTGAGGGCTTTAGTTCTTGGGGGTCTATTTTGGGCTATTTTTTGGGGTTTGTTAGCCCTTTTCTTCATCCTTGGGTTCTTTTGGAGGTGTGAGGGTCAAATGGAAGGTCTTATGGAGTGAAATGAGTGTTGTGAGGTGGTGTCTTTGGGTGGTGTAAGCCATTGAGAGTTGTGTGGGGGATTTTTAGGTTAACAGATTGCTCCCTGATGTGTGAGGACAAGAGCTCAACGTATGGCCGACGGACATCATAGGATTTGTTGTCGAGAGGTGGTGCTTCCGGGGCTAGGGCATGGTGGATTTTGGTTTTGTATTAATTTGGTTCCCATCAATGGGTGAGATACAATAAATGTGTGACATATATATGGACGAGGCGGGAATTCCCATGCTCGTGACAATGTCAAAAGAATCATTTGATCTATGCTCTAAAATACAAGAGTTGATGATATACAATTGATGTTACAATGCTGGGTCCCTCTCATGTGAGGCTGAATACAACACTGATCGGGTACATTGGACCCATGGAATTCTTATGGAATGCTATATCTTCATGACTGACAGTCGGCTGGTTCTGGAATGGTACATAGCTATATGGACTCGCTGATTGAGAATTAGAGTCTCTGTGGTACAAGTATGTTGTATCAATTATAAAGGTATATCGAAGCACTGCTAGGGCTTCTAAACACTGTCTCCAATGCAACCCAAAAATCACAAGGGACATAACCTGTTAGGTCCCTCGAGTGGACTCACCAATGTGCTAGAGTCAGGTGACATCCAAGGTCTTCGAACAAGTATTGTGTGGAACAAACCCTATAAGAATCTCAACGATACGATGATGGAGTTGAAGTTGAGCACATGAGAAAAAACCATCCCAAGAGGCACTAAGGATTCCTCTCAAGTGGTCCAAGGAACTCATCAATGATGTCAATGAAACCAAGGTAGAAGGACCTCTGGGTCTATCCTCTGGAATATGTGTGTTGGCGTCGATAGAGGGAGACCTGCCTCTGGACAAGGAGATGATGTTTCCTTGACCAGGAGCACGAGGGATAATTGAAAGATGTGAAGCAATCTGCGGACTGACTCATTTAACGGGGGGGGGAGAGGGGAGGGAAGGGAAAAAAATTGAATAGGGGCAGGGAGGGAGTGGGAGACTCAAACTTCCTTTGTTCAGAGTATGGAGGCAGGGCAGACCAGGCAGTAAATGAAACTTAACTCATGGGAATGGGATCATAGCTGCAATACCGGGAATGTCGCTGCAGATGGGAAATACTTGGAGGAGGTGGACACTTTTGATATTGATGGGATCCAAGGAAGACACATTGCAGAGTACTCTGAACAAAGGTGACCCAATGTGGGTATGTTACCAAACTATTTTCTAAGGGGTGGTGTCTAGGGACACCATTGTGGTACGATCTCGTAGATTTTTGGCGAGCCCGAGAAGGTAAGTGCTCAATGGTGCTTTCAATTTTAGAGAGTCTGAAAGCACAAAGAATACTCCAGTGGGGGCTCCTTTTCATTGGTAGTCTCCTATGCCTGAAAAAGGATAAAAGTATACATAGGAGAGCTCGCCCATCCTGGAGGGGATGAGAGACTTCTTTACCATTGGTAGTCCAATCAGGATGGAAAAGGTTAAACCTATACTGACTAGATGGTCATTTAGATACTTTTACGAGCATGAACGAAACCAAGTTTGAACGGCAATCTTTTCTTGTTGAAATGGCTGGAAAAGAGCTTAATGACAACCGATGGTGAGATTTTTTGTAAAGTGCGGCCCCTCTGCCCAAGAAAGCACAAAAGTATGTAGAGGGGAACGGTCTTGGCTTGAGTGTGCCAAGGAGGTCCTTTTCATGAAATGGTCTACATGGTCCACAAAAGGAGGTAATCGAGACAATGTAGATGCCCTTTCCTATACTTTAGCAAGCGGGAAAGGAAGCAAGTGCGCTCAGTGATCTTTTCATTGTTTTAAGGAGTCAGAAAAGATCTTAAACAAAACTCCAATGTGGTCAACCAGTGGTGGCACATGCGGTACCCCATGTCGAGACGGTGGACAGAGGTCCAAAGGTCATCCACGTAGTATGGATGGAGCAGAAGGATCTCAAACATACCAATACATGCGTGGGATAGATCGTGGTAGAGGCCTGTGAGATGATACGATAGAGGCACGCAAACCAAGGTGGCTCTCAGACTGAGGTCAAGAGAGCGTGTGTGTGTGTTGCGGTGGATGAACTTGACTATATGCGATGTAAGTACCAGTCCGAAGGCACTTATATGCCAAATACGTGCAAGAAAAGAAATATTTTTGTGGACAGTGGTCCAGTAGGTCCACGTAAGGTGCGGTAAAAAGAAAAGACAATCTATGTGGTAATAAAATAAAAGCTAAAATTATAGTCCTTAACGGGCGGCGGCCTGAGGACACTTCTATGCCAAATACATGGAAGAAAAATAAAGGTGTTTGTGGACGATGGTCCAAATATCCGCATGTGTTGCGGTGAAAAAGACAATTATAAATGCAAAAAATAAAAGTATAGTACAATCCTTAATAGGTGGCAACCCAACGGCTTGTATGAGTAACGGTTGGGCAGTGTGATACGAGTACTGGTCCGTAGACACTTGCATCGTCATGTCATGGCTCGTGAGTCGAGGTGACTTGTGGGAAATGGTCCCAAAATTGGTTTATTAAACATGAGATGATGGTCTCATAACTAGATAGAGGGTGGAATTCTGAAACCAGTGGCATGAACGACATCTCAAACGGATTCTGTATGGTCCTGTTATGTCGATCATAAGAAATTAGGTCAAATGGGGCCTATAAAAGGGGAGGGTCCACATGGTGAAGTATCATTGTCACTGTTCATTGTAGAGTTGGAGAGGTGGGCCCTAATTCTTCATTTGCTGATTTATCTTGATCCGATCGATGGTTTCACAAGATGCGACTTGCAGGTAAAAGATCTAGCTGAATCTCCTCATTTTGATGTATTTTTGACTGAATTTGACCACCTGGAGGCCCCCCATGAGCTCTTTGGGGTTTCATGTGCACCAGGTCACTCATTTTGAAGGGAAAGGTGCACCCTGGGTGCTCCTTTTGCTCAGTTAAGTGTGCCCTGGCCTCCTTTGGGTGGTTTTTTGATGGTAGGGAGGTCTGACATCAGGGTTTTTGCTTTGTGAAGGATGGTGGAGATAAAATGGAGGGAGAGAGACTACAAGCTAGTAAGGGATGCATCATTGCGAGATGGGGGTGTTAGAGATACACTGACCCGCTGTGGGTTACTGAAGTTTATGTAGAGCTTGGGTTTGCTGATGCAAACTTTGATAAGTTTTTGGGATGTTACTGAGGAGGTGTTCCTCTTCCAAGGCCAGCGTATTGAGATTATGCTGGAGGATATGTACTTCATTACTAGGCTCCCAATATTGGGAGTAGTTGGTGACTTGGCCCCTGTATTGTCTCGGGGGGAGACTTTAGAGGATTTATGTGAGAGAAACTGTTACGCTACGGCTTATGTGTGTGGTTCTTATATCCTAATGTGTGACATCAAGGAGTTGTCCACACAAGCGATGGGGAATTTACTACAGTGCATCTTGGGTTCCAAGGGGAGCCACAAGATTTCTGGTGGTCAGTTGCAGTTGGTCGAGCGTGCCATTGGTGGCACAAATTATGCACGGGGCCAGATGTACTTGCAGGTTGTTTAGCATCAGCTGAACAGGTCGAAGACTAGTGGCACTAGTTTTTGCTTTGGCTCCTTTCTATGTGCTTTCTTCTTTGAGAAAGTACCTACACTTCATCCTCATTGGGCTGTGGAGGACAGTGGTCCGTGGGAGATGAGGATGTATAGGTTGTGCCAGATGATGATTCGTGAGGGTGGCAGTAGAGTGGGCCGCTTCTTCACAAAGGAGTTGTTGGAGCAGTGGCTCCAGCTTCCTGTGGTGATCGAGGAGTACTTGTACGTGGGTATGGACTTCCAGGGAGATCCCAAGATGCCCCAACCTCCTAGTCAGGCTTGGGGACCAGCTAGTATGTATGCTTGATGTTTTTATGTTCATCATTGTGCATAGTATAGTTGAGCTGGTTAGTGATTTTCATGTTGACGTATGTGGATTGATGGTGTCCTTGGTTGTGTGTGCAGATGTTGGTCTTTTCCTACCACCTGGGCATTGGAGGCGGGTTGTTACTGTACCTCCTGCGGCAGATTTTGTGGCGGCCCCTTCTGGGAACTCTTGCATGAGGCAGCGAGATATGGATGGACTGGTACCGTACATAGAGAAGGTGGCTACTGGAGTGTCAGATGTTGGTTGGTAGCATCTGAACACTAACTTTATTGCTGCTATTCACAATATTCCTCTCGAGCTGACAGGAGTAACGAGGAAGATGGCAATGGCATGCGAGCACTTTCGCTGGATGGAGAGAGGCGGTGTTCTTGCATTAGATTCGTCTTCTTCAGAAGATGATGAGTCTGAGTCAGATGATGGGTCTGAAACAGATTAGTGGCCTTGTGGGGCTATTCCTAGTGTGTTGGTGTACTTAGGGGTTTTTGTGTTGCTTGTGTATATCCTGTTGAGAAAGCATATGTGGCTTCTCATTTTGTATTGGACATGTTGTTTGACATGCGACTTATATATATATATTAGATGCATGTGGATGCGCTTTTATGGTTTTATGATGTGAGTCTTTTTATTATGTTGTGGAATGCAAATGCCTGTGTGATGTATTATTACACTGTGTGTGTATTTTTAGACATGATTGTGCATTGCGTTATGGGTGTATGTTTCCTATATGCTATTGTGGATGTGCCAATTTAGAATATTGTTAGCCATTTGATCTGCGACACTATTCAGGTTCTTGGGAACATGTGTGAATGTGATGGATCCAAATGTTTTGACCATGTGTTTAGTGCGCAGGTACTTTCTAAAGAGGCAGGGATCGCGAACTCGGTAGTGGTTGTTCAGTTGAGAAACAAGCAGCTGGGAGTCTAAGAAGACATCAAGGTGATGAATTCCTAATTGTAGAGCAGCGGCCAAGAGGCCATTGACACCATCATACTCCACCTAATTGTTGGTCGCGATGCCCACGCATATTCTGTCGATGTGGATCAATTCATGCGATGGGGAGTAGATTACCCATGCAGCCGAGGTGAGGTTTGGGTACCATCTACTTGCTCCGTCTGTGAATCCCATATACCGATCTAAGGTGTGCTCCATCTGAAGCAATGAGAGGAAACGATACATAAGACTCAATGGGGGAAAAATGTGTAAAACAAAAAATGAAAAGACTATAATACAATTTAGAACATTCTCACTCAAAGGGGTGACATTAGGGGGAAATTCGTTTGGACTTTCCCAGGATCAGTGGTCATTCCTTTGTGTGACATGATGAATCCTTGGAGACGGCCCCTGGGGACACAGAAAACACACTTGGATGGGTTCAAGTGTATTCTACATTGGCGACATCGTATTAGGACTTGTCGCAAGTTGTCTATGTGTTGTGTGTGGCTTTGCGACCATGTGATGAGGTTTTCAAAACAAACCAACATGATGTGAGTGAGATCGCGGAAGCAGTGCATCATGGCACGCTGGAAGGTGGCTCCAGCATTTTTTAGGCCAAAGGGCATGACTTGGTAAGCGAATGTGCCCCATGAGGTTGTGAATGCCGTCTTGTGACAATCTTCTTTCTAGATTTGGATTTGGTTGTACCCAGAAAAACCGTCCATGAAGGAGAAGGCCTCATGTCTGGTGCATGCATCGATGATTTGGTCGATGAATGGGGTGGGGAAGTTGTCTTTCAGACATGCCCCATTGAGATCGTGATAGTCTATGCAAACACGAATGGTACCTTTTTTTTATTCACGAGAACAGGATTAGAAACCCAAGTTGTGTATGCAATGGGATAAATGAAGTTGCCTATGCGCAGCTTCTCTATCTCGGCCTTTACCACAGCCACTTTGGATGGATGGATGGGTCGTTGCTTCTAGTGGATGGGTGCCACATCAGGCCATGTGTCGATGTGGTGTTCCACGATGGATGGATCTAAGCCAGGCATTTCAGTGCATGACCAGGCGAAGATGTCACGGAATTCTTGGAAGAGAGCAGTGTAGGCATCGACCTCTTCTAGGGAGCATGATGCCCCTAGCATGATTTCTTAAACAATCTCAGAGTTGGTTGAGATGTCAATTTTAATGGTTAGCAAAATGTTCGCCATGTTCCCTTCTTTGAAGGCATCAGGTGCTGGGATTGGGTTCTTGAACTAGTCAACCTTCCCATGGATGAAATATTTGGTCTCCACGGAAAACTGGTCAGACTGCAACACAAGTTCTTCCGGGAGGAAGAACGAGCGATGGTGCATGTCATCCCATGGGTATTCTAGGGCGGTTAGAGCTTTAAGGATCTCCTCATCGTTGTTGAAGCAACTAAGAGATAGGTCTAATGGACCGTCATTGGAGATGAGGATGGGCTGGTCGGGGGAACTGGACATCATGTAAATGGACATGGTGTCTGACGAAGGAGGTGGTGGGTGAACTTCTTCGATCAAGGTGATCTCAGACTCAAGGGAATGGTGACGTAGGTCAGCGAGAGCCATTCAAAATTTAGGCAAGTCTTGACAATGGTGGGAGTAATCACCATACAAGATGCAAAGGGCACAAGCATGGTTTGTCCTCAATTCCTTGTTCTTTACTAGTGGCGCGGTTGGGAGTTCAACCATGAGGATGTTTTCGTTCATATCTATGGCATCTAGATGCACACAGATCACTAGGATCTCAGGGAAATCCTGAGTTGGGTGGCCCTGTTGTTCGCAGATGGCACAAGGTGGAACTTGTCATGGTTTTTTGGTGGCTTTGGTGTTCTTTCCCCTAGCCCTTTTGGGTTGGGGTGGTGCAGGTGCGGTTGTGGTGGTTGGCCTATGCGGACCAGGTGGGGGGTGGGACTCAACCACAATAGGTTGCACCAGAGTTAACATAACCTGAGGCATCGCTGGTTGAGCTGGTGGATCTAGATACCACACTGGGATCCCCAACGTAAAGTTGGGTAGGATTAAGGTGGCCATGATGGGCTTGCTCTTGACACTAGGTGGGGGAAAGAGGAAGGGAATTGTATGGATCGGGGATGAGCCCACATAACTCCCAGCTGGTTGCATGTAGGGGTGAGGTTGTGGTTGCGGCTACGCATAAGGCTGTTGTTGTGGGTGATGTTGCGGCTAATGTTGGCATTTTGGCTGCGGACGTTGTTGTGGTTATGGTTGGGGTTGTGACTACGGTTGCTGTTTGGGTGTAGCGGTGCTTGATGAGACCATGCACAAGTCCGCAGTTTGCTTTTGTGTCAGTGGTGGTGACACCAACGGGAAAGGATCCATCATGGTGGGATTGATAAATAACCCAGGGCCCACATTCAACAGTGGGGAGGCTGGTTTGTTTTCAACCGCAATTTTGGTTGCAGGGATGACGTTAGCATGTGCGGTCACCCCTTGTGGCTCGGTGGTGGTGATGGTAGGGATAACATTGGGCGGAACTATTAACCCTTGCGGATCATGGTAGGGAGCTAGTCAACTGTCACAATCTTCCCTTCATGGGGGAACATCATGAGGCAAAAGACAGTTGATGCTACGACTCGCATGGCGTACATGTAACTCCTCCCAAGGAGGAGGTTGTAATTTGGTTGAGCGTTGATGACCTCAATGTCGATCATGACTATATTCTTGGCTAACGTGATGGGGACATGGAGGAGAATTCCTTGGGCTTTAGTGGGGTGTCCATCATAAGATCGCAGAGTCATGGAGGACAGTTGCAGAATCGATGATCCAAGCTTCTACCAAACCAAGGTAGACATGACACACATGGATGCCCCCTCATCCACTATGCATTGGTCCACAACCAAGTTCCGTATGGACACCGGGATTTGGAAGGCGATAGTGGAGGGCATGCGCGATTCTTCGTTCTCTGCGTCAAATGTGATTAGTTTGGAATCATAGGGGTCTACTACCCCTAGAGTGGCTAGTAAGGATTTCCACTGCGTTGGGAACATTTTAAGTACCTCAAGAGTGGACATGGCAGTTGGCATTTGGGCCAAATCATCCACAATGCTATAGCTAACTGCAGCTCTAGCTATGGCTTTATTGGTGATTCTGCGTATGGCAGGGCATGGGAACGGGGGTAACTAGAGAGGTAGGTTGGTTGTCTTAGACGTAGATTCTATTGACGAGTCAACAGGTTTGGTAGTGGTACCGTATTGATTTCATCTAGTTTGTAAGTTGACCTCTTTGGTGGTCATGGTCATCAAGTGGTGGACACCTGTTTCAGCCATGGGCAGTGCCCCCGGAGCATTGGGACTGGCCTAGGGAGGGGTAGCAGTTGCCACCAAATCCTTGGACTGGTAGTGGATTTTGAAGCACCATGGGAGGAGGTCCTTGTGGTGCCAGGTTGGGTTGTGCTTGGTTTGTAGCATTAGCATCCTGTTGGGCCTCATTTCGAATGGCCCGCTTCACGTGACCCATGAGGGGACACTCGAATGCATAGTGCCCATAGACCTCACAGAGTGTGCATGGTTGGTTTGTGCGCAATGGGGCATTGCACCTTGGCACATTTGGTCGCGGGGGATTCTGGGCTGGCTGGTTTGCTGTAGCATTGTTGGGAGGATTCGGTTGTTGACCGCCTCCCTGCGGTTGGTTGTTTCCCTGGTTGTGGGGCTGGTTATTTCTAGCTTGCCCTTGTTGATTGTTGGGGGCAGGCTGGTTAGGATGGTTTTGTTGTGCAAACACTTGTCCCAACAGAGCGGGTGGAGTAGGTGGAGCAGGAGCGGGGGCTTGGACTTGTTGCACTGGTGGTGCATAGTAGATTTGTGGGGGTGGCAGTGCCACGAATGTGGGAATTTTCCCCACATACTACTGTGCTGGCCAAGCCATAGCTTGAGCCTGCTGCGATGGTGCAGGTTGTGCATAGGAATTTGTCGCTCCAAATTGCGACATCATTCTAGCATAGTCTGGAGCTTGGTTTTGGTAAGCAACATTAGCAGTGTTGCTTGGTTGTGGTGCACTGGCAGGTGGTGTCGGTCGAGGTGGTGGTTATTGAGATACTGACCCTATAATGCCATCCACTGCATGGGATGCCCCCGGTGTGTCACGGTAAGAGGTACTTGGACAGGGAGCATCTGGGATGATGGTATACAAGTATCTTGACTGGGTGTAGATGAGGTCAAATTGTTGGGTCTTCAGTATTGCCTCTTCTTCAGATTCAGGACATTCAAATGCGATGTCTTTTGCAATGGGCAGGAGCAAAGTCTTGAGGAACCAATACAAGAAGATCGTGTCATCAAGTTGGATTTTGCACAGGCTGCGGCGCTCCTGCCACTCATGGATATGATCAGTGATGTGAGTGGCAGTGTTTTGGCAACAGGATAGTAGGATCTCCACCCCCTCATCATATCTGACAGGGAGCTAGAAATACTGTAGGAACATGAAGGCTAAGGAGTTGAATTTGAGGTACTTGGCTTGTGGCAGCTCAATGTACCATTTGGCTGCGATACCTGTGAGGGTGCGTTGGAACAGCCTCAGCCTGATGGAGTCTTCTACGATGCTATTGGATGAGCACCATAGATGGAAGGTCATTATATGATTTTGGGGACATTCCCCAACTTTACCTTCGAACTTTGGGATGTCTGAAGGCAGCTTAGTTGGCATTGGGGGCCAAAAATCTTGGTGACATATGGGGTCATTTGTCAATCTAGCCAATTCAAGCAAGTTCAAACAAGCCATGAATGGCATATTTGACCCCAAGTTGATGTGGGATGGGGCTGCAATGGGAGTGGGGTTTGCAGGTGCATAATGCATATGCATGGCTGGGAGTGCTTGTGGTGGTACCATGGCGATCGGGCCAATGCCCCCAAGTGTTGTGGGAGGGATGGTATGGGTGGCGGGGGCATTTCCCCCTTGCATGGTGGTAGGGGGAATGTGGGTGGTTGGTGCATTGCCCCCATGTGTGGCAAGTGGGACTATGTGTGTGGAGGGTCCATTGCCCCCATGTGTGGCCACTGGACCAGCTTGGTTGGTCACTATGGGTGGTGGTAATTGGCTAATGACAGTCTGCATGACTATGCTCGGACTGCTTGCCACATCGTGGATGACTGGTTGTGATGTGAACATGGGTTCACTTGTTAAGGTTAGACCGAAAAATGGATCCGGGTTTGCACTAGCCATGGGGCTTGATGGTGCAGTGTGGAGGTCTGGTTCAGAATGATATGGGTCTGAATCAGAATCAGAGGCAGTGTGGCCCTCTGATGGTGTAGGAGATCACTGAGAACAGCTACGACAGTGTCGATTGAGTGTTCCAAATGGTGGTGGTTCGCCTCTTAGGCGTGAGGAAGATCATGGAGGATCAATTGTGTTTGTTTGTGTGTATGAAACTGGTGGGTATGAAATTTAGACCCTAGTTTCAATGGCTTCCTACTGGCTGAAGGTGGTCTCTCGGCCACCAAGATTGCCGAAAGACAGCACTTGGCTTGTTCCTCATGGGTGACTCTACTCAATCGGAAGGGGTCGTTGCCCATTTTGCTTGGCAATTCCTCTTAGCATCCAACTACTTTGGGGTTCATGTGGTACTCCTCACAATGATTTTTTGGGAAAATCCCAAGTACTTCCCATAGTTGTAGTAGTCAAGGACTTATGTCTTCAAAGACTGCAGAGTTGATTGACCTTAGTGTAAATTTGGTAACTTTTAAGGCTCACTCAGCATCATGAAATGAGTTGGGTTAATTATGTGGCATGGTGTGTTTTTTTTCTTGCTTGTCCTGGTATTTTGTTTGCAATATGGTTTATGAATTCATGGTAGAGTTCGCATCATGTTTTTGAATGCAAATGTAAACAGAAACTTGTAAGAAAATATTGTGATTAACCCTGAATTGTTGGCCTAACTAAGTGTCTACCTCTCAGTGATATTCTTCTTCGACCAAGAGAAGGTGCTGGGATCTCAACACAATGGGACTAAGCCGATCCGTAGATCCTCAGGTCACCTCCCAAGTTCTAGGTTGGTCAAGCAGGGAGGACGCTTAGCGTCATGAGAAGCCCTCCTTCTCTACCCCCTGTACCTTCCAGGTCACCTAGTTTTAGTGGTTTAGGAAAAATGCCATGGAGTGCCTAGATCTATACAAGTTGTCCCTTCGTCGTATCCCAGAATACCGCGGAGGGTTATGACTGGGTAGAGGAGAAAGCGGACAATAAGATGGTCAATTTTACGTTAATTTTAGTTAGGCTAATTCATTTTATTGAACCTTAATGATTGGATTAGCATATACACATTGTTCATTGATTTATTTGCAAAAATTGAAAACTGAAATAAATAGAGATCTGTAACGGTGGAAAAAGGTAGCTGGGTCGCACTAACAGTCCTATAAAACTAGAAATTTCTGCTAATTAAACTCAAAAACAACTTCTGTGTGACAGGCCGCACCTTTCTGACTAAATCCCGCGAGGGGGCTGCAGGATTTTTCCAAAAATGAGCGAAGGGGTTGCACAAAATGCAAAAAATACCGCAACTTGAGCTCCTGGGCTGAAGTTACACCTGTATGAGGATTAAGTGTGCCCTAGGCATGCCTGTCTTCCAATTAAGTGCACATTCCCTCAGCTTTTCCCTCGATAAGAGCAACCTGCTTTGGAAAGGGGTGTTTTTGGTGCTGTAGGGTCAGATCTGGCCGACAGTAACTGGTACTGGGTCAGTCTAACTCAGCTCAGCCAAGGAAAGGCTTCAGCACTGATAGAAAACAAGAAACAAAGAAAATTTAAATAGATCTAACAGAACATTTTTAAAAACTAGGGTAAAAACTGAAAACTTGAAAAACTTGAAATTTTTGCCCAGGGATCCTATGGGATCGACCCAGAGGAGTCGCTGTAATGTTATGAGTCTGGTGTATAGACCTGAAAACTCTCCAATTCTGTTAATTGTATTAAAATTTCTGAACTTGAAATAGTTTACACAATGACTTCTCTGACTGGGAAAATGAGGGGTTTATTCTGGGAAATTTTGCAAACAAAAGGAGTGAGCAGCAGGCAGCAAACAAATACAATCAGACATTTAATTTCCTCTCCCCTAACACATTTATATTTGGTTCCATTTAGGGTTCAGAATCCACACTGCGGAAATGTACTACCACGCTTCTGGGCATCCAAACCGTGCAACTAAGGAGAGTAGTTCGGTCTGTTTCAACCAGGGGCTTCTGGAAACTTGCGGAGGTTTATTCCAGAATTAATATAACATAAATAAAATATTTATATAGTTCATTTATGTTCTGGAAATTTCTAATAAGTTTCGGGTGAATTTGGGATTTTTGGCAGTTTTGGCCAAGGAAAACCCTGCGCAGAGGAGGATGAAAAAGGGTAGTATGACCCAAACAAAAAATGGTTATGGAGATTGATATGGGAATTTAGGCCTGTTACTGACCTACATAAAATGACAGATCTCAGTTTGAGTTTACAGAACCTATTTTGCATCAATTTCAATAAAACTAGTTATTAAAAACTAGTAATCTAGCTAGGGTCTTAAAAAGACTATTAAATCACCTCAAATTCAATTCTGTGAAACATGATATTTATAAAAGATATAAATATGGGTTATTTGAACATCAAAATTTATTTCAATCCCTTTCGCATCATGAAATATTCATTACAACACTCATATTCACTCAATTCCCCCCATACTCTGATAAAATAGGATCTTTTAATGAAATTGAGATGATATTCTTTAGGCTCTGAGATATCTCGACCTGATAAATGTAATGTTCAGAAGATACTGACACTACAGAACAGAAATAACATTATTTACTGACCATTACAAGAGGCTTCCAAAATTAAGGGGCAGGAGGCCCGAATCTTGACCAGCAAGGGGCTGTGAGCATAGGTGAAGCATGGGCTTCACTGGATCTCGACCTGAAATTGATGGAGGCTGTAATAAGTTTTGGAATAAGCTTCAATGGCTGACATTAGTGCTCCATACCTGCAATATATAGAAAGGGAGATGGAAGAGAAGCGAGGAGGGGTTTGGGGATCATCACCCAATGTTCTGAGGCACAACACTCAGAGAGTATGCTCACATAGCATAACCATAATATCAAATCATCCAAACTGAAGCAATGGGTTCAAATTCATCTTTTATAGAATTATGGATGACCTATTGAGTAAGTTGATGCCAATGGTGACCTGTGAGAGCAAGTCAACCCCATGGTGACCTAACCCTAGCCACAAAAGTGACCCCTTTGGGAAATTAGGAAAGTAGGACCATGTGGAATTGTTTCCAATTCCAAATCATCCTTCACAATTAGAAACTGCACCCTCCCTTAGTCAAAAGCTGCCTCTTTTGAGTTATGATAGCTTTTTGTTTTTCCTGGGTCATAAGGAAACTTTTTCTTTCCTTCAAAAACTTTCCTGCTTTTACCTCTAACTGATTTTTCTACTTTTAGGAAACTTCCCTTTATTCTCCTACTTGCTTTTGTCATGGACTTTCTTATTTTTACCAAGGCAAGTTAACTAACTTTCCCCAATGTGCCCTCCTGACACGACAGCCTTAATTCCACATCATTATTGTGCATAATAAATAAAATTGCTGAAATAAAATTAAATACATGCCTTAGAACAATTATTAGCAATATTTTTCCTAGGAATAATAATTAATGTCAATTTCAGCCCGTAGGAATTTCATCATGGTCAACACTGTAAGAATTCAACTGTAATTAATGAATGGAAACTTTGATGTTTTTAGGTAACACAAGGAACCCTAATGGTGATCAATCAAATATAAAATATGAAACAAAGTAAAAGTTAAAAACCATAAAAAACAATCAAAATCAAAAGTTTAAAAATAAGTAAGAGGAACAACCCTAGAGATAACAAAAGGTGTGACACCTTCAACTCCTTCTGAAGTTGAAAGATCTGTAACTTTGAATCTTGAAGGGATCTTTGTGTGCTCTTCAATAAGTTATTGGTGATCTCCAAC
>LPNX010571963.1:0-14005 GCA_001517045.1 Pseudotsuga menziesii
CAAAATTGAGAAGTAATCAAACCTATGATTGAAAGTGAAAAAACAAACCAAAATTGAAGAAAACAAACCAAAATGGAGAGAAAAAATTACTGACATAACAGGGCCTATTAGGCATGTGAATCTGCCCAGGATTTTGACTGGTGATGGTAAACTCCGGAATCTTATTTTCCGAGGAGCTATTTTGAAATTTTTTAACATTCTTTTGCAGTCTTCTGATCTTCGGGAGAATAAGACTGTTTTCCTTGACCAACCCCTGGCTTCTTGTCGTTAAATTTGTCTCCAGGAGGCCTTCGTGTCTCAGATTTTTTTCTTCCTCAACGTCAAACAACGATACACAGTCCCATAAAACCATAGCTTCAATCTCCTGTTGTTCTGTTGATTTATTATTATCTTTCCCTTCTTCGTCATTGTCTTCAGTTAATTTGGAATCCAGAAGCTGATTCATAACCAATGTCATTGAGTTTAACCATTGAGGACAACTCTTTTCAGAATGAGGTTGTTGGTGGAAGGTGCAAAAGTTATCCATTCCTACCTTCGTTAAGTTCATAGATGCAGGGATGTGCGTAGGGGGTTGGGATTGATTGTTATCTTCCCTTTTCTTGTAATAGGGCTTGTAGAACTTTTGGGTTTCCTTTTCCTTTTCCAAGTCTATAATTCTCTTAGAAAGCTTCTGCATCATTTTTTCCATTCCTTCGAAATTTGGTGATTGCTCCTCTTTAGGTTTAGTAAACAACAAAGCTTTCCTCCCGACATTTTTTTCTCCTGACCGTTAAGGATAATCTTCGATACTTTCCCTTTCAACCTCTACTTTTTTTGCTTCCTCATATATCTCAGCTAACGTAGGTTTGGCCTTCATTTTGGCAAACATGGCCAACTCGGGCCCTAGAGATGAGGTATACTATTCAATTAGGACCTTATCCAAGGGTTTGTCAGCTTCAGAAAAATTCTTAAGATAGGCTGCGAATCTTTGGGTAAAACTATGCACCTTCTCTTTTCTTTCTTTCTTTAAGGCGCATAGTCCTTTCATAAGAGTTGCATGAGTTTTTTGGGTTGCATATTTACTTCTAAAAATCCTTTCAAAGGTATCCCAATCAGGGATAGAATTGGTAGGCAAACCAAAATACCATGACGCTGCTGCTCCTTTAAGTGTGTGTGGAAAAATTCTACAAACCACATCCTCATATTCCCCAGCCCTTAATCCTTCTATTTCTAGATAGAAACTCTGCAAGTGGTTATCTACTAACATATTCTCGTTTGGATCAAACTTGGGCAACATCTTTTCAAAAGATTGAGGTAAATCATGCAAAGGAGGTGTTAGGTTTAAAGGTGATCTGGCTTTCCAAGTAGGTGGTGGATTTGGTGGGTTGGGTGGCTGATTTGCGTTCACGCCTGCCATGAGTCTTGGTGGAGAGTGAGGTGGTGAATGAATAAGAGTGTGAATAGGAGAACCGTAAGGAGTATCTGGGCCTACTTGATTCAAAGGCCGTACAACTTCCTGTAATGCTACTTCTACTAATTCTTCCCAATCTCCCACTAACACTGAATCTTCCAATATAGGACGATCTTTCCTTTTATATTCTCTTCTGGGCAATTTAGGGATGATGGGTAATCCTCCAATCTTCTTCACGTATGCCCTAGTGTGTCTTCTCAGATCATTAACAACTTCGTTGTCTACAGAATATAAATGTTCTCTACCTTTATCTTCAGGAATTGGATTGGGAAACAGACTACCTTCTTAACTGTTACCGGTAGAATGTTCTCGGGAAAACGGGTTTCCTCGACCAGCCATGCACTGGTGGCCCTCGTTCTAGCACTAGAAACTGTTGAGGCCTGGAAATTCGTAGGCAACAATAGCAAGGGATTCTCCCCAGTCAACGTTCCCAACTAGCCCGTGACTGTTTGGTATAGGGAATTCGTCTGGTTTGCGGTCTGGCTATCGTAGGTCAAGTAACAAAATAAAAGGTTTTAGCAGTTGCGGCTCGGTCCACCGTATATATATATATTTTGACTTTAAGTATGATATGCACGTGCCTACCTAAGATTCAGATTGATAGAGAATGCAAGGAGTACTCACAATGTGATGCGCAGGTTCTTACCTCTCGTCTTAGTCTCTCATGCATCTAAATCACACACACAACAAGAAAGTAAAACTAACTACCTAACCTATCCCTAGGGAGCGAGCTTATTACTTATTAATGAGCAATTTATTTTGTGCATGCGTTGTAAAAGAAATCACAGATAACTGATACGTCTTTCCAAAACACACGAACATTTAAAGATATTTAACAACCAAATAGCCAATTGCTTATGAACAACATTCATCACCCATAGTGGAAATTTTCATAAAAATAAACAAGGGGTCATTCAGACAAGAACTTAGGTTCAAAGAGTTAGATTGATCTCACAGTTAATAGACAAAAGCCGAAAATGAAATAGTTCCCCTTCAACATTGTTCGTTTATCACATTTGAATATTCCACACAACACCTTCTCCAACAGGCAAAATTTGCAATTCCTTATTGTAAAAATAGTTCCTCTTACAAACCACAACTTACAACTTTTCTAGGGAAAAATCCCCTGCTTCCCTCTAACTTTCCTATCTTTATACAAAAAACCCCTAAAACCTTTGGGTTCCCCTTGCCCCTCGACCTTCCGGTTTCCCAGACCGTTTTAGTCTCACAATTTTGTCAGTTTGTGAGCGCTCATGATTCGTATAATGTGTTACATTTGAATTTCAACTTATGAGGACTTCATAAAATGGGACCAGCTCAGTAACTGCTGAACCTTTTCCAAAAACGGGGACTCTATTGCTATTGGTTCCGCTTTGTCTTTTATTTGTCCCTTTTTTAAATCCGTTGATTTCAGAACAAACTTTGCTTATCACTTTTAGCCAACTTTCCTCAGCTTTGTCCTTTAACTACGCCTTCTCGCAGCAGCAGATCTGAGGAATCTTCTGAGTTCACCTGTAGTTAAACAACATTTCATCATTAATTATGATTGCATCTTTTCAATAAACTTAAACCATACTAACAACACAAACTGATTCTCACAATGAAACTTTGTACTGCACTCTTGTTTCGAAGCCCTAACAGGAATCAAAAACCAACCAATGTCCGCACAGGGTTTAAAAAATCACAAGACGACGGGGAAAACCTTATCGATGGCTTGAGACACTGAGACATCAGTCGAACAATCTTACTTACAGCCACAACGGCAGGTTTCAGACGGACAACGAGTTTCGCAAGACCGTTAAACCTATCGGAGTCGGAAGAACTACATGCCAAAGCATCGAGCGGTAAAGTTCCCTGTCGGCGAATGGAAAGACATCAACGTCGGAAGGTTAGCGCATTACGCAACCGCAATAGCGGAAGATGAAAAGAATACGGGCCCCGCGATTAAAGGACGAAAACGGTGAAACCCAGACAAAGCATCGGTGAGTGGAGCAGTTATATGGCGGACACTTAGTTCACTTGGGAGCCGCAATGGCGGAAAGAAAACAGACTACAGCCTTTGATCAAAACCAAAAACTTTCTAATAGGCGCGGAAATCACCATGAAACGTTAAGTGTTTGGAAAACCTAAGGTTGTGCAGGCCCAAAAAAGCGGCTTCACAAAATCAAACAACCCGACCCAAAATTCGATCAACCTCCGATAATGCAAACAAGTCACAATACAACACAACATAGGAGAAATCAAAGACTATCTTGCGGAACGCTCATCGTTCAGCTTCCACAATGGAGGCTCCCTAAGGAAACATGGCTCCGATACGTTGTTTAAATGGCCTCCAAAACAATGGCTAGAATGAGAAATATGGTTCCGAGAACAAAGAAAGAAATCACAGCTCAAAGGGAAAAAACCAAACTCTAAATTCCACAACCCACAACAGTTTCAGACATAAGCAATTTTTCGAAAAGCATGAAGAGAGTTAACCTCAAAATAGTCCAAAATTATAGCAAAATAAAAACAAAAACAGACTTCATGGCTCCAAACGATTCTAGGCAATGCTAAAAATTATCAAGGGGGTCCAAAATTTTGAAAATTTGGGGAAACAGTTGCAGCTGCAACAACACCCAACAACAAAAACAAAATCAAAGGAAATATCACAATGTGTATGAGTCATGTACACAAGACTACCAACTAACCAACAATACAAAGTGTCATCTACTTTAGATGTAATGTAGGTGGCAGTAAGTTTAACTCCAAACTAGAAGGGAGATGTAGTTGGACTGTAATATTATGTGTGAAAGTGATAAATAAGGTCAAAAGCATACTTAGATTAAGAAAGAAAAAATCCTTCTTTGATTAACAAAACTTGGAGGTTAATAAAATAATCCAAGTGTCCTAATTCACTGATTTCAAAATTCTTTTTAAGGCTATATTTCACATGGGTCAAAAGTTAAGGATCACTACAAATGAGAATAAAGACATGTACTTAAAGAGCAAGGATTATGAAATTGTTTCCTACTTTCTTGGTATAAACATTAGGGTGAGAATAACAGATCTAGAAAAATTGGTATCAATAATAAAGTAATCCATTTTTCCATACCAAGTGTGAAGATCTTGCTTAAGTCCATAGAGAGATTTATTGAAACAAGAAAGTAATGGTAGAGTCATTCTAAATATACCCAAAAGATTATGCCATGTAAATTTATTTTTCCAAATCCCCATGAAAGGAGGTGGGTTTTATATTGATTTGATGGACCACCCACTTATGTAAAGTGGAAGGGGATAGAGCAAGGCATATGTAATTCCTTTAGGCAACAAGGGTAAAGGTTTTATTATATAGTCAATTCCTTTATCTTGAGAAAATCCTTTGGAAACAAACCTTGCTTAAAGTCTTTCAACATTTCCATATGATGTATACTTAGTTGTATAAACCCATCTATACCCATCTATAATTGATAGCTTTCCTTACATAATATGTACTATATCCCAAGTATCCTTCACCATTAAAGAGAGAAATTAAGATCATTCATGGTTTCATCCCAATTTGGATGGAAAAAAATTATGAAAATGTTTCTTGACCATGAGTCTATGAAACATGAGCCGAAAGGGAAGAGGCTTACTATAAATCTGAACATGTTTGATGCTAGCCTCTAGGATCACCAACAAGATCACCAAGTGCTTATCATGTTTTGTGGAGCAAACTAGGAAGCAATGATGTAGGTGTAACTTCATGTTTGCTAGACCCAACTAGAGGAATATGAGCAAGTGGAGGTAGATTTAATTCTCACTATCATCATCTGAAGAAGAAACTATAGTAGGAACATTATTAGAAAATTTTGAAATTGAAGATGGCATAATCACTAAAGATGGAACAAATGCCAACTTAGGCTCACAAGATTAGAGATTTTCATCAAATTTAATATCTCCCATAATAATAATTTAATGGAATTGAGGTTGAAGAAGACTATAAACTTTTGCATATTTAGTATATCCTATAAAATGAAATTCTCAGTCTAAGGTTGTAATGTTTCCTATTTTTCATTAGGAATGTGATCCCATGACTCTCTACCAATACATGGAACCAGCTTATTTGTCATATTTGATTTTACTCCATTCTTCTTAGAGCATTATAACTTTTAAATCCTTTGTGGGAGTGTGATTAATTATTTAATTGGAAAAATTAATGGATTCTAAAAAAAATAAGCACTTGATCACTTATATTGAAGCATACAATTTTTCATTTCCTTTAACGTAGTTAAGGTTAACCTTGCCTCGGGAATCAATCAAAGGTGGTTGAGGTCTAGCACATAGTTTTTTGGCACATGGTTTTGTGTAAACCATGGTATTTTCCATCGTATTGGTGGCTCATGGTATTGGTGGCCCATGGTATTGCATGTAAAGAAGCCTTTATAAGGCCCGACGAGGCTGCATTGTAAATTGGCATGGAGGTGAGTGGTG
This sequence comes from Pseudotsuga menziesii, assembly GCA_001517045.1. Classification (NCBI taxonomy): domain Eukaryota; kingdom Viridiplantae; phylum Streptophyta; class Pinopsida; order Pinales; family Pinaceae; genus Pseudotsuga; species Pseudotsuga menziesii. The sequence goes on from LPNX010571963.1 coordinate 5,903, forward strand.
GATAACTCACTTGGCCCAACTTGGACGATTAGGTCAAGGGATATAATAGATATATTATGGTGGTTTTTCTCTATTTTCCACGTAAATTATTGTATGTTTATCTTTAATAGTTGCTTGTATTTTTATTTTCTTGCATATTATTATTATTGGTGCTCGTTTAAATCCTAAGAACTAGTATCAGAACCATGGTTTGACATATAGTTGTGCTTGTTTTGTTGTACCTAGTTTCTTGAATTAATTATGGGGTGCATGTTCAGTGGTACTTGACACCCTAGCATTATTTTTGGGTTCTTGGTTAGAATGTAATTTCCTCAAGTGTTAGAAGCACAAGGTATCCCTCTTATGAATATATAAGGATGTTGAATCAAGTGTGGAATGAGCCACTGGGTAGATACGAGGGTATCAGGTGTACTCGTAGCCTAACTTGATGTAGATATGAGAGGTTGAGTCTTTTGTTAGTTTTTCTATGTTAATTTACTTAAGATATTTATTTGAAAGAATAACAAGAACAACAATAAATGAAAGATACATAAGACACATAGATTTTCATCACGGAAACCATAAAGGAAAAAACCCCACAAGCTTCCTTTGAATATTTTTGTCACAAAGACAAGATGACAAGATATAATAACCCAAGAACAATATGTCTACAGCAACACTCTGTACCTCCTCTTCCTCTCTCTCTTAAGTCACACATGAGAGAGCAAGTGAAGAGTGTGACAAATGAGGAGGGAGCCTCCCTATTTATATGCTTCCATTGAGTTGTTAACTCAACCATTGAGTCAACTAGGTTACCTTTGGGTCCAACCTACCAAAGAATACACATAAATTCATTTTCCTTTATTTAACCTTGGGACCATTTCCCTAACTTACAATTGAGGGTTTACCTCAGTGACCATACACAATGATGACATCCCCAAAGGAGGAACACACATCTCCAATGGGAGTATAACAATATATAATAGTAATATACATTAGAATATATTCTGAAGTTACAATTACCACAACACTCCCTCTTAATTAGGAAAATATTATCTCACCATAGTCATCAACACATCTCGTCATCATCACTGAGTCATCATCGTCGTTGCTGCGATTGTCCTCATCTTGTCTAATCTATCACATCTATCCTTTACATCAAGTTTCTATATAGAAAACCATTTTTCATGTTGGGTATAGGCCTAGACCTCATCTAGATCTTCATCATATCCATGAGGAAACCATTGTGTAGGTATACACCATGGCCATTCTTTACATTGTCGCTGCAATAACCTGTGTCTCATACTGTCTTCTCGTCGTATCACATCATCATATAGGTACATCCCAATACCTTCTTTACATTTCCACAACAATAATATGTGTTTTCGACCATCATGTCATTGTTATCTCCTAGGTACAGTCCAAGACCTTCTTTACATTTCCATGGAAATAACCTATGTTTCCTACCTTTATCTTTTTGGATCCAAATCATCTCTTTTGTCCCGCACAAAAGAAAATAAATACATAGAGCACATCTCAGATGCATACCACCTGTATTCTATCACCATAGTAGTATGTACACCATTAAGACAACTTGTAACATCTACTATGCAAGAATCACCTAGAAGCACACTCAGTGCATTACGTCTCTACACGTTTAACCTGTGTTCTACCAGTAAAGGAGAACCACATAGGTGCACCTCACATGCTCTGTGACCTTATCATCTCCAACATGGGAACACACACACACACACACACACACACACACACACATATATATAAGGACTAATTACAACCGAGCAACCTGCTACACCAGGTATTTTACGTTCTAGGTCAACCTCAAGTACTTATTAGATCTGAACAACCTGCATCCAAGATCTTTTCCATTCAGACATCCTTTGGGTTATATTACATCCGAGTAACCTACGTACTACACCAGGTATCTTTTTACACCTAAACAACCGACGATACTTATTACATTCAAATAACCTTCCTACCATGCCAAGACTCATATTTAAATTTGGATAACCTGTCTGAGTAACCAGCGTATCACGCAGGGACTCATATTTACACTCAGAAAACCTACAGGATTGATTAGGTCCGAGAATCCTGCTTCACCAGGATTTTTCCTTCTTGGACAACCTGTCTCATTTCCCATGTGAGATATCATGCATCTGTGTCTTTTGGTTTCTCACTATTTCTATCATAGAAACATATCATGATTGATTACGTCTAAGGATAACCTGCGAGCTTCGTGAGGACTGATTACATCCAATGACAACCTACATGATTGATTATGTCTGAGCAACCTACTATATTCGCCAAGATTTTACACTCAGACAAACTATCTCTCCAGCTATGCTATAATGCATCACTCCCTCTTTCAATAGGTCTCGTTCTGGATCTCACCAAGTATTTCTCTAAAGTACTTGAACTTCACTCTGGATATTTCTAGCATAGAATCACATCAGGACTGATTACATCCAAGGATAACCTGTGAGATTTTCCAGGAATTATTACATTCGAGGACAACGTACAAGTCCGAGCAACCTACAAAATTATCCAGGAAGTTTACACTCGGATAACATGTGTCTCCATATATGCAAGAATTCGTTACTCCCTCTTTCGAGGGGACTCGATCTGGATCACATACTGGAGCTTTATTTCTCCTCTATGCATCATACAAAAATGCAAGTCAGATCAATCAAATCATATAGTAGCTTTCAAAAACATACCACCTCACAACTAGTAAAGAAAGCGGCAACATATTCTGCCTCAGTTGTACTCAACGCCATGTAGGACAACATCCTGCCAAACCAATAGATCATACTAGATCTCAAACTGAAGAATCAACCCAAGGTGATATTCTTCTCAGTTGCGCTTCCTTCCCAATCTGAATCAACATAATCGTGCAGGTAGTCTTCTGATTTGTATCATACTTGAGCCCATACTCAATTGTACCCTTCAGGTACCTCAATACATGCTTTGCAATAACTAGGTGAACATGTGTCGGATTTGTCAGGAACTTTCTCAGGGTGTTCACAACCAAGCATATGTCTAGTCTTGTATTCCTTAGGAAAATCAATGAGACAATCATCTGACAATACGCCATGGTATCAACCGAATCTGATGAAGCATCACACACAAGCTTCAAATTTGATTCCATAGGTGTGGCTATCACATTGTGGTACAACATTCCAATTTCTTTGGAATATTCACCGCATACTTTCCTTGACGAAGGAAAATACCATCCACATTCAGCCACACCTCCATGCCTAAGAATTAGCGCATCATACCTAGGTCTTTCATCTTGAACTTAGTGGAAAGTATTTTCCCTTCATATTCAATGAGTTCGTCCTCTCCTATCGGGAACATGTCATCAACATATAGCAGGAGCCTCACTGGTATTCCACCTTCAACTTTGAAGTAAAGGTTGGAATCCACTTTACTCTTAGTAAACCCTAGGCCCATCAGTAAGTTTTCCATATTTCCATACCATGTCGAACTTGAGGATCTTCTGCAGTCACTCCCTCTGAAGTGGAGTATCATCTTCCCTCGACATTTTGTACTCTATGTATCAAAACATTTTGCACTAGAGTGACAAGTAGCTTCTTCTACTACCGATCTTCTATGTATCCATCTAAGTTCACTGGTTACCAAGATCCTCTATCTTGAACTTTGTTGAAAAGTTCATCTTGCACCCATCTGTGAGCTTGTCGTCCTCTATGGGATTTCATTTTCAACATTGTAGAAAAGGTTAATATCTTCACCACTCTAGGTGATCTTCAAGCTCCTCATGTAACTATATGTGATATCCCATGGGTTCCTTTTGAGCTTGTACAAGGCCTTCTTTAATTTTCACACATGAGTCTGATTCTCATTTGCCTCGACTCCCAATGGATGCTCTACGTACATTTCCTCCTCGACTACACCATTTAAGAGTGTTGGCTTGATATACAATCGGTGTATATCCCATCTAATACCTACACGTATCGATCTAATGGAAGCGTACCTTGAAACTGGTGCTAATGTCTCCTTGTAATCTATTCCTTCTTTCTGTGAGAATCCCCGTGCTACGAATCTTTCCTTGTATCCCTCGATGCTTCCATATGTTGCATCCTAGATCTTGTAGATCCATATGGAATACACTACAGACTTCCCTTTAGGTCCCAGAACCACATCCTAGACATCATTCCACTTGATCAACTAGTACGCTTTGATCATAGTCTCCTTCTCATTCTTCTTGGCTACTTCCTCATAGCTAGAAGGATCTACATCAATGATATCACTCAACTGTGTCACATAACTGGAGTGTGTTTGAGGCCTGTTGCTTTATTTGGAAGTCTTGTCATACTATTATTTATCATGGATGATCTCTTGTTCCCAAGATGGTCTTCATTTCTCAATATGGATCTACCTTTCTCTTAATATTCTTCTGTAGATATCTATTTCACCATGGTGTCTTTGACCCAGGGAGCTTCAGGTTCTTCTTCTAAACTGTCGTTACTTGTTCTTCGGAACGATATACAAGTCAATTTCAATTGCATGATTAGAAACATCTCATTATTTCCAAAACATATTAATAGTGACAAATATATGTCACATAGTCAAGCAACTATCATAACTAATTTTACAACATTCATTTATATCCCATACACATATAGTAACTTCTACATTCCTTCTACCCCAATGTTATTAAGAGTGTGTACTACTCCTAATATGTCAGCAAAGAGGTTTCAATATAGATAAGTAGAAATGGAATCTTGTACAACATCATTGATTTCTTACCCATCATGTGTAATTAAATAGTATAAATGCAAACACTCAAACATGTATAACACATCAACTGGATATAAACAAGTGCACAACCAAACAATATCATGAAATGACAATTGAATACTTATGTTTGTTTTTCAGGTGGGTAGACTCCTTCTTGATCCTTATGTCCTTTAAAGAATAACTGGAGTAACCTGCTTCATCATCTTCTTCATTCGCAATTGCATCATTTCTTATACAAATGCTGAGAGGGATAAGAGATTCTTCATGAGTTGAATCCTTCTAGATTAAATTACATATTCCTCATCGCTTGAGGAATATTCTCTTTCTTATTTGAATCGTTATAGATTCATCTTTAGCTTCTCCCATATTCTCTTCTCTTGCTATGAGTTGAGATTCTTCTTGTGTGCACTCTTCCCAGATTATGTTGAAGGTAATAAAATTCCTTCTGGAACACATTATTTGAATGAATGAATCTCATGATATTAGGAGTCCATTCAAGGTGGTTATAAAAGTATATTCTTCTTATTTGACTGCTTCATCATAGCATCGAACACTTCCTTTGGTGTCTTCAAGGATGACACATGAGGGATGAGATGATCCTTAATAGAATCTGCAATGATTCTCTTCATTCTAGACTTAGCCTCATCTCTCTCAGGCTCTTAGAAATTCCTTACTGATATATTGATCCAAGTACTTTTATTCAAGGATCAGGTAGATCCTATATTTTCAGGCTCAGAAGTTATCAGCTTCACCAAGCTTATCATCAATCTGGGTGTGATTAGTCATTTTGAAATGATAACCTCAAATGGAAATAACAAGGATTTAGATCTTACCGACTTGAGGTGTCCGACCTGGTTCCAAATCTTGCTAATCTAGGGTTTGTTAGAGAAAACCTAATTTTCCAAGCTTGGAATTTCAAACTTTTGATTCACCTCTTCAAGGTGAGTTGTCTAATGTACTTCGTTTCCTGAAAACAACTGCGGGAAGCTTCCGAAACAGGTAGCCCTAGTTTCTTAAATTTCTTCTACAGAATCATCTTATATTGATTCTACTATATCTATGAAGTTTATACTCCTTACAATCTTAAACTTATCACTGAGATATCCCGATATGTCTTCTTTCCAACCCCATAGGTTAGAATAGAATTGGAATCTCCAAGTGAGACTTATGCTAAGTTTCCCAAGGTGATTGTTTTGAGGACTATTCATTATAACAAACTTGTACATAATTCCATGTGTCATTGTTTCACATTTGGGGTCTAAAAATAGGATCACATAAATTAAAGTCCATGACCTACCTACAAGATCTTGTGAAATTTCATTTGGAACTTCATAGCTTGAGATATAGCAATTTTCCCTAAGTCACATGTTTATGACTGTAATGTAGAGGAAGGTGAAACCCTAATTTGGCTAAATCATATCTCCTAAATTATAGTGAATATGAGTTTGAAACTTTCACACAAGGCACAACAATATTTCTTCTTAGGTATATAAAAGTTATGTTTCCCGATCCTTCTCCAATATTGAGTTATAGCGAAAGTTCCAAGATGGCTAGATTTAGTATTCTAGGGTTTTCGAGCATGAAACCCTAATTTCCAGTACCTGCCATTGTAGTTGTATTTCGGCTACATAGTGCCTTCTTTCAGATTGGTTCTAATACCATGTTAGTTTTTATAAGTTAATTTAATTAGGATCTTTATCTGAAAAAATAACAAGCAAAACAATACATCAACGATACACAAGATACACAAGACACAAAGATTTTCATAGGGGAAACCATAAAGGAGAAACCCCTCAAAGGTTCTCAGAATAGTTTTGTCACAAAGACAAGATGACAAGATATAATAACCCAACAACAATATTTCTAAAGCATCTATATGTCCCTCATCTTCCTTTCTCTCGTAAGGTTCACATGAGAGAGAAATTGAAGTGTGTGAGAAATGAGGAGGGTGCCTCCCTATTTATATTCTTCCGTTGAGTTGTTAACTCAACCACTGGGTCAGACATATTACCTTTGGGGCCAACCTACCTAAGAATACACATAAATACATTTTATTTTATTTAACCTCGGTACCATTTCCATGACTTATAACATAGGTTTTACCTTAGTGATCATACATAATGATGACATCCCCAAAGGAGGAATACACATCTATGATGGGGGTACTACAATATACAATAGTAATATACATCAGAATATATTCTGAATTTACAATTACAACAACATCTTCAATTGTAGGAGGAATGCAAGATGGTTTAATATCAATTGTGGGACCAATATTGATGAACCATGTATGTGAAGATAAATCCTAGAAAACTGGTGGTTACAGCGGCCGAGGACCCATGTAATCTAGTAGATGGATTTTTTTTAAATGGATGTTAATGACAAGGTTGGATGTAGGTCCAAAAGTATCATGACAGAAAACAAGAAAGAAAATGAGCATGAGAAAGCAAGAGGATGAAGCAATGTATGGTGATGGTGTAGTCATGATGAAGACACGTGAAAAAAAAATAATGGAGCTGGTAACTTACATGTAAATGAGCATATCATTGTAAGACATGGTAATGCATGGATTCCACTTGGGTGGAGTGTATGTGAAATCCACAAGTCAATATTAAAGGTGGGACTGGGTTGAAACGGGGTTAAAGCACATAAAGTGCGGAACTACTAGCGATGAAAAGGATGTTGAGAAGGACAAAGGTCAGTTGCAAAGGGTAAAGAAGCCGACAAATAAGGATATTTTGGGTAAATTAGTTTGTGATTGGTCAAGTGGACCACCTTGTAATGAACAAGTGAGCCTATAAGTAGAATTAGGATTGGAAATTTTAGAGACATGGATGGTATTTCGATGGTTTCTAGATGGATTCTTATGAGTTGTGTCTTAGAGATCGTCATTTTGAGATATTCTGGGTTGTAATGTTTCGCACATGTGGATGTTGTTGTATTTGAGGATGTTTTCGATACAGATTCTATTTTTGTAGCCTCTTTTTTGTTCGGGTACACAGGGTACTCCCAAAAGACCAAACAGCTTCAGATACCACTTCACACAAATAGATCACAGATTAACACACCGATGTTTGTCATGTGGTTAAAACCCTCGAGAGGGAAACAGTCCACGGCCCCAGCCAAATAACAACTTGGAGCAATTTATTATGCAAAAGAAAGAAAGTTACATGAGCTTCTCATAATCGATCAACTAGCCAAGGACCCTCTATGCTCTTTAAATAGATATCATAGACTAATTGGGTGTTAAGCCACAGATCAATGGTAGGTATGATCTAAGAGAAGTTGAACCGTCGGATCACTCTATGTCTAGAACATATCATGACCATCGGATTAGAATAT
>LPNX010571963.1:14409-39709 GCA_001517045.1 Pseudotsuga menziesii
TCTGACTGGCATTAACTGCGGCTCGATATTCTACTTCTACTGAAGAAAGAGAAAGAGATTGTTGTTTCTTACAAGCCCAAGTGACAGGTCCAGATCCCAGACTGAAAACATAACCTGCAGTAGACTTTCGATCATCAGGATCACCGGCCCAATCTGAATCAGTGAAACCAACCAACAAAGGTTTCCCCCCTGTACTGTAATGAATCCCAAATAGAATTGTGCCTTGAATATATTGAAGTATTCTTTTTGCTTCTTTCCAGTGACTTTCATGAGGAGTTAGCATATAACGGGCAACACGACCAACGGCAAAGGAAAGGTCAGGATGGGAATGAGTCAAGTATAAAAGACTACCAACAAGATGATGATACAAGGTGGCATCTACTTCAGGGGAAGTACAAGTGGCAGAAAGTTTGACTCCAGACTGGAAGGGAGAAGGGGCTGGTTTACAATCTTCCATGTGGAAGCGACGAAGAAGGTCACAAGCATACTTAGAATGGGAAAGAAAGATTCCTTCTTTGGTTCGCAAGACTTGGAGACCAAGAAAATAATGCAAATGTCCTAAATCTGATATTTCAAAATTTTGCTTAAGACTGGATTTCACATGGGTTATAAGGTTAGGGTCACTACCAGTAAGGATAAGATCATCAACATAAAGAACAAGTATGATGAGATGGTTTCCTACTTTCTTGGTATAGACATTGGGGTTAGAATGGCATCTAGAAAAACCAGTGTCAAGGAGAAAGCTATCCATTTTGGCATACCAAGCTCTAGGAGCTTGCTTAAGGCCATATAAGGATTTCTTAAGGAGACAAACAAGGCTAGAGTTATTCTGAACATATCCAGGAGGTTTTTCCATGTAAATTTCCTCATGTAAATCACCATGTAAGAAGGTAGACTTGACATCCATTTGATGGACTTCCCAGTTATGTAAGGCTGCAAGGGAAAGAACAAGGCGGATGGAGTTCATTTTTTCTACAGGGGAAAAGGTTTCATTGTAGTCAATCCCTTCAATTTGGGAAAAAACTTTGGCAACTAAACTTGCCTCAAGTCTTTCAACCCTTCCATCTGATGCATACTTAGTTCTGTAGACCCATTTACATCTAACAAGTTTTCTTCCTTTTGGAAGAGGAACAAGATCCCAAGTATCGTTCGCCATTAAGGAACGATATTCTTCATCCATAGTTGCATCCCAATTTGGATTTCCTGAAGCTTCTGCAAAAGTTTCTGGATCATGATTCTCAGAAACTTGAGGCAAAAGAGAAGAGGCTCGCTGAAACTGAGAACGTGTTCGACGTTGATCTCTAGGATCACCGACAAGATTACCAGTTGCTTCACATGTTGAACGGACCCATCGAGGAAGTATTGGTGCTGGTGCAATTGGAGGAACATGAGCAGGCGGAGGTGGATTTTCATCCTCACTGTCGTCATCAGAAATAAGAGTTGGAAACCTGTCAAGGAAGTTGGAAGAAGAAGAAGAAGGCACAATCGCCAAATCAGGCTCGCAGGCCAAGATATTTTCATCAAATTTAACATCTCTTCTAATGATTATATCATGAGAATGTTGTTGAAGAAGTCTATAACCTTTTACATCTTCAGAATATCCAACAAGTATGCACTTTTCACTTTTAGGCTGCAATGCTTTCCGTTTTTCATCCGGAATGTGAGCCCATGCTTCACAACCAAACACACGAAAGTGACTTACATCTGGTTTAATTTTACTCCATGCTTCTTCCGGTGTTATACCTTGTAAAACTTTAGTGGGTGTGTGATTAACTATGTAATTTGCACAATTTATGGCCTCATCCCAATATTGAAGACTTAGTCCCTTAGATTGGAACATACAATTAGCCATTTCTTTTAAAGTGCGGTTCTTCCTCTCAGCTACACCATTTTGTTGTGGTGTATATGGAACAGTGTGTTGTTGTTGGATTCCTTGTTCAGTGCAAAAAGTAGTGAACTTGTTGTTAACATATTCTCCTCCATTGTCAGATCTTAACTTAATAATTTGATGACCAGATTGTTTTTCAACAAGGGCCTTGTAGGCCAAGAACATGTTAAATACTTCGCTCTTAAGTTTTAGGAAATAAAACCAAGTGCATCTGGAGTAGTCATCAATGGAAGTTAAGAAATATTTGAAACTAGAAAATGAAGCAGATGGAAGAGGGCCACACAAGTCACTATGCACAAGCTCCAAGGGAACCGAGGCGTGCCAAGAGGCACGTTTGTCAAAACTGTCCCGATGATGTTTTTCGAGTACACAACCGGAACAAACACCATCCTTGCAAGATACCAGTGGAAGACCAATCACCATATTGTCTTTACATAGTTGTTGCAATGAGCGATAATTTAAGTGACCAAGTCGCTCATGCCAAAGTTTGCTCAAGTTATCACTATGAGCAACAAAAACTGAAGGAAAATGTGATGACACAAAGTTGTTAAATTTGTACAACCTGGTAATATTATCAACAGTTCCAGTAGCAAGGACATTTTGAGGATTTTTAAAATCCTTGATTACAACTTGGTGAGGTGTAAACATCACAGTTTTACCTTCACCTGAATGAGTAATTTTATAGACTGATAACAAATTGCAGGAAATTTTTGGAACACATAGTACATCACTGAAATGACCATTTTCTACTGGAACTGTTCTAGATCCTACAACACTTAGAGATCTATCATCACCAACAAATATTTGTTTGGTGTTACATTCATGCATAGTAGAAAAGATGGCTTGATCCTTAGCCATATGATAAGATGCTCCAGAATCAATGAGCCATTCATTTGAAGTAGAAGACGAAGATGCAGTATAAGAGTAACTAGAAGCACAAAGTGCATGTCCATGAGAGTTAGATTCTGAAGACGAATCTAGGCTGACGTGGTGCTTCTTCATTGCTGCTTCCAAGGCTGCCATCTTCTTAAAACATTTAGATTCATCATGATTATATTTCCCACAAAAATTGCAATGGCGCTCAATCTTCTTTCCTTTTTGCTTGGATCCTTTGTCATTTTTTAAAGGAGGAGCTGACTGAGAGGGTTTGGGACCTTTGTTGTTTGGCTTATTATTGCGAAAATTTTGTTTCTTGGGAGGCTTGGACTTTTTTTTTCTTCTATTGGGACAATAAGGCTTTCCCAGATGTATTTGCATTGTTAATTATTCCAAGATGAATGAGCTTATCTTGCTCTTTAATTAAGGAATCACATAATGATTCAAGACTAGGCTCTTGATAGCTAGCTGCAGTTAAGGATTCTTTCATGGAGTAGAATGTAGATACAAAAATAGAATATGCAGGTCCAAGTTTGGAAAGAATATGATAAATACATTGTTTGTCTTCTTTCTTAATCTTGGATTCTGCACATAAGAGTCTAAGAGTTTTATACTTAGATAAATAGTCTTGAATGCATGAAAAATCATTTCGATTCAAGGAAAGCAACTCATTCTCAAGTTGATGACCCCGAATTTCATTGTGTTTACCAAACACAGATTCCAACTTTTCCCAAGCTTTATCAGGTTCATCAATGCTAGATATGTGGAATTGAAAATCAGTAGAGATTGACATCCTAATCAATCCACGAGCTTCATCACATCTATTTTCCCATTTAATTTTCTTATCATCATCAGTGGGTTCTATTTCTTTCCCTGAGGTTATCCTGAAAAGTCCCCTTCTTCGCAGAACATCCTCCATACGAGATTTCCATGAGAAATAGTTAGAACTTGTAAGTATAATATCACAAGGGGTGGCCATACTGTAAAATAATGGCTGAAAGAGCAGAAACTAACTATCTTGATACAAATAGCTCGAAAAAATATGCGGTTTTAAAAAAAAGGCACTGAAAACAGATTCCGGATGATGAAGTTATGCTTGATCAAAGAAAATGTTGAAGATGTCTCCAATAGTGACATGGCACATATTAACTTGACCAACTAAAAAAAAAAACCCCTCTTCCCAAGATCAACCTTTGACAATCACTTTACAATAAAGTTGCTTTGAAGTGAATCACTTTTGTAGAATAAGTGAGGTTCACTTTTACAATAATGTACTTTTAAATAGTGCGGCAATAAATTAAAAGACTTTAAGTGACTCACTTTTATTTTATTTTATTTATGTGAGATGCACTTTTACAATAAAGTACCTTGAAAATAGAAATTGCATGCACTAAAAAGTAGTTTGATAAGACTTGAACTCAAGACTTATCAAGGTGTAAAGCAACTTTGGACCAAGTGAGCTAAGTTTAAAAGGTATGTAAAAATATGGAAAGAGGAATGAGACTTTTTTTTTTTTTTACTCTTCTATGTCGTTTTCCGTGCTTGTTTTCTTTTCCTACAAATCACAAAAAAAAACGAAAAAACAAAAACAAAAAAAACTTTTTCCACACAATGGGGTTAGATCTTGGTTAGCTTACCCAGAAAATCTATGTTTTCAAGTTTTCTCGCTGTTTTTGATTTGCCGTGATCGCACAAGATGCACGACAAAGAGCATACGTAGCCGAGAAGACAAGAAAAAAAACTTTCCCTTACTGTTTCTGATTCGCCGTGATCACGCAAGGTGCACGGCAAAGAGCATACGCAGCTAGGGAAGGCAACAGTCCGAGACTAAAACAAAAAGATCTAATAATAAGACTGATAAAATATGATAAATTTTTAAAAACTAAAAATAAAACAAATCTGTCACTGTAACATTATACCTTCAGATTTGCCAAAATGGGTGTTTCTAGAACAAACGGAAACGGTTTTCGGTGAAACGAAAATATTTCCAAATGGAAATGGTTCTCCGGACGCAATGAAATAGCTCCCACAAGCCACAAATGCACATAAAATCCAGAGCCAGAAACCCTTTCAAAGTTTCGGCAACACCAGTTCCAGATCTTGATCAAAACCGAAAGCAACTCTTCATAAAAGCTCTGATACCATGTTCGGGTACACAGGGTACTCCCAAAATATCGAACACCTTCAGATACCGCTTCACACAAATAGATCACAGATCAACACACCGATGTTTGTCACGTGGTTAAAACCCTCGAGAGAGAAACAGTCCACGGCCCTAGCCAAATAACAACTTGGAGCAATTTATTATGCAAAAGAAAGAAAGTTACATGAGCTTCTCATAATCGATCAACTAGCCAGGGACCCTCTATGCTCTTTAAATAGAGATCATAGACCAATCGGGTGTTAAGCCACAGATCAATGGTAGGTATGATCTAAGAGAAGTTGAACCGTCGGATCACTCTATGTCTAGAACATATCGTGACCGTCGGATTAGAATATTTACAAATGTATACTAAAGAAACACACTTTTACCTAACGGATATATTACACAAGTTGATCTTAACTAACTCCTAAGTGTCTAAATATCCTAACATTTTTAGTATTAGTGATGAATTATTGTGTTATGTTTGGGTTGTTATCTTTTTTTTCTATGTGAATGATGCAAATTACCGCAGTATTTATTCGTTTAATGTATGTTCGTATCTATGTCGATCTGAATATGTGTTAATGCGAATAAGGATTATAAGGATATGTAGAACTGCTTAATAGTGCAATAGTATTGTATCTTGTTATGATCCTGGATATCTGGGTGGTGTTGCAATTAATTATGAGATAATGTTCATCCTCTTTCTACTGCGGAAACATAGTTCCTGCAACCCCGCCTCATACATCTCGAGTGAGACTGCACCTGCTCTACAGGTGTTGCGGGAATGAGTAAAACCTTTCCAGACCGATGTTTAGGGAGTCTATGTCGATGATTGTTGACAGTAGCATGAAATCATCCCTTATCAATAGGGTTGTGTGTCAACAAATGGTTTTGTTGTCGGGACCATAGTGCGAAAAAGAAGAGGACATGTTGTGGCATCTGATGAAACCGAAAATCCAGGATTGGTTTGATAAGAAGGCCCTAAAGTTTGCGGTAGAAGATAATCAGAACTTGAGATGGTCGACATAGGATTGGATGGGAAATTACATCTATTATGATATTCACAAAGTATTCTTCTCGTAATTGTCGATAGTACTGTATGAATGGTTGGCGCGACTCACTTTTCATCAGAATAATTTCCAAGGAGGTGAGCCTGAGCAGTGGACTCCGAAACTAATCTTGTAGTTGCGTAAGATGAACAACAAAGCTTCAAGGGCTGTCGATGTGTGGATAGACAAAATTTTGGAAGGGTAAATTACTAAGTTTGTTTTCGATATAGTTAAATTATTATAGTGACACAGAAAAGGAATTATTTAATGGACTAAGGTGACGATTTCCAAACATAGGAGGAAGAAACACAAGTTCTTCGCATGGTTTTCCTGTGTGTCAGCACATTGGTAATAGTAGCGGATCGAAAAATATTGGAAGAAGACCAAGGATGGTGGGTGACGATGTAAAGATACCCTTTTTTTAGGGTAACAGGTCTAAGGATCTTGAGCAATATTGGTTCTTTTGCGAAGTAGTATGGACAGTGAAACAAGTACAATATGAGGATATCAAGAAAGGACAACTAGAGACGACCTTTCGTGGCCATGCATTGGACTGGTATATGAAATTTGTGCAAGTACCACCGGGGAATCTACATAAGACCCTAGCGCAAATAAGGATTGGAATGATAGAGGAATTTAAGAAACAAAAATGGGAATCGTAAAATATTACATAACTGAAGGAAATAAAGTAATTCCCCAATGAATCGGTGTGGGATTTCAATCATTGATTCAAAAATACGATGGCCAAGGTTAGCTTCAGAATGAGTGACATACAACATAAACAATGGTTCAGTGTTGCCTTGGTACCCCACATCCGCATGTCGTTGATGCAACAAAAGATCAGCTCCTAAGCGAAATCCTTGGAAATTGCGATGAAGCTAGAGGCTTCACTAGTTGATGAAACATGGATTGGCATGAGCCAGATACAGTCGTAGTTGGCGAATCTTACTATCCAACTACATGATATTAATAAACAGAAGATCGCCTCCCAAGCGAAAGCCTTGGAAATTGCGATGAAACTGGAGGCTTCACTAGTCGGCAAAACATGGATTGGCATGAACTAGATGTAGTCACAGTTCGCGAATCTTACTATCCAATATTTATATGGTTGTGGGCTCAAAATTATGGAGAACTATATAGTATGAATGTCTCTTTCATAAACTCTTTGAAGCTTTTTTTTGGACCAATGCTCTATATCTTTTTGTAATGTTTTGTTGTTGAATTCACTAGCGTTTTATAAATATAAAATACCCATATGTGAAGA
Source organism: Pseudotsuga menziesii (assembly GCA_001517045.1). Taxonomy (NCBI): domain Eukaryota; kingdom Viridiplantae; phylum Streptophyta; class Pinopsida; order Pinales; family Pinaceae; genus Pseudotsuga; species Pseudotsuga menziesii. Next base: position 21,633 of record LPNX010571963.1, read on the forward strand.
ATAACACTCCACTCAATTACAACCAATCTAAATTAACAAAAAAATATTTTATTTTTAAACTCAATTTAAAAAAAGATCCCTTTATTTTTAATAAAAATAAGAAATGTTAACCAATTTTAATATTTATTTTAAACAAATTAATGTAAAATTTATTATTATTTTAAAAGATGTACAATAAAGTAATTACTAAAAAAATGTTTATAATACATCTTTTATATTAAAAATTAAAATTTTAATGTTTTTATTAGTATGGAAATATTATGTATTATAACATCAAATATTATGTTTTTTTAACCATTCATTCACAAATAAAATATTAATAAATAATAAATATAATATTTTCTATTTTATTTAACCCAAAAAATCAGTTTTTTATTTTTTTGACCTTTTAATAACAGAAAATTAGTTTATTATGCATCATATAAAGAAAATATAATATCATCATTTATGTATTATAATACTAATAACATATTGTCTTCAATAATTCTATTTCTAAATAATAATCACACTCATAAGAAGTTGTCTTCAATAATTATATTTCTAAATACCAATAAGTTATAATAAAGAGAGATAAAAACAATTTATAATGTATGATAATAAGTTATAATACAAATATAAAAAAATTTATAATATATTATAAAAATTATATCTGTTATAATAAAATAAATTATAACATTTTGATTTATTAAGAAAATTATTTTATAATATATTATATAAAAAAATACAATATTGTTTTTATTTAACATTTTATTTTTATAAATAATATTTATACGAAGTTTATAAATTCTTAAATAACTAATGATAAGGAAACCTTCGTAAATTTTTTCCAGCCAACGTTTTGGACTCTAAAAAAATCGAGTCCATCATCAGGGCAATCACTCAATCGTGTGATTGGGATGAGCAAGAATAAACATCCAAAAGAATATAAATACCTGAATTCCCTCATTAGGTCAACTTATTAAGCCAACTTCTCTATTTCAATGTTTTTTTAATTAGGTTAATAACTGGCTTCCACATGTCACTGAGCTTCAATCCATCATCCCTATTTAGCGTGTTATTTCTCTTCTCAATTTCCAAAGCCTCCCTCATTTTCCTTTAGTTATATTGTTCTTCTCTGGCTATTAACGAAGCTTTTTCCATGCATATTTGATGAGTAGTGGTGCGCGAGTGCTCTGCCAAAGCAGATTTATCTCTGCGATCGTGAATTATGTCTGCACTATGTTCCTTTAGTCGAACCTGTAATGAGCAACCGGTTTCCTCGATGTAGACCATTCCGTAGGAGCAAGGTATCTCATACACTCCTTTCATTTGTCTCGGATCAATCTTATCTTTTGTTGTGTCCATGAACCCCCGGATGGTGTTTGGAATAGCGAACGCGACAGTAATGTTCTTCCTTCTTAATATTTTGGCGATCCGATCCATTGTCCCCTTAATATATGGGAGAGTGACGTTCGGGATATTAAATTCCTTTCTTTGATGTGTGGCCCGAGATTTAATGACTGTGCTCTTAATGAGTCTTTTTTGGTATCCATTCTTCATGAAGACTCTTTCAAGGTGCTCAAATTCTTGCTCTAGGTCGTCTGTGTCTGAGATACTTCTAGCTCTGCAGGCAAGAGTCTGGATTACACCAGCTTTCTGAGCTGGGTGGTGGTGAGAGTCTGCGTGGAGGTATCTATCGGTGTGGGTCTTATTTCTATACACTTGATACCCAAGACTCCCATCTACCTTCTTTGTGAGCAATACATCCCGAAAAGCAAGCTTCCCTTCTTCCTCCATTTCCATTATTTACCTGTGATGAATTTATTACTCAGAACTAATGATAAATTATACATAAAAGCTTTCCAATATTTATGAATATAAATATAATATTTCTATTTTCTAATTTTATTTTTAACCTTTTGATTTAAAATCTACTTAATTTAAATTATATGTATCATCATTTACTTTTTATATAATTTAAAAATACAAATTTATAATTAAATAAATAAAATTATTAGTAATTAACTTAAAAAAAAACTAATTTTTAAATATATTTAAATTATTATTACTAAAAACTAATTTAAAAAAAATCATCATCCAAAAACATATAAAAATTTAAATTATTTTAGTAACAAGTAACTTTCAGGGAATCATCATCCAAAAACATTTAAACATTTAAATTATTTTATTAAAAACTATTTTTTTTTCATATAGAAAGATGCATGAGAAACCAACAATACTTCCCCACATTAGTGGATAGTAGAGGTGGTAAACCACTAGCCATCCTCGGAGAAGGCCTAAGCCCAAAGGACTCAAGACTGGAACCCGTGACCTCTTCCCAAATTGAGAGAGTGTACGCAGGTCTTACCAATTGCGCTAACCCTACGGGCCTTATTAAAAACTTAACTTTAAAAGAATCATCATCCAAACACATTCTTTCATGATGTCACTGGCTAATTCTGCTCCACTCCTTTACACAATTAAAAACATTTAAAACGCATGCTAATTTTTACGTACCTAGTCCTATTGGGAGAGAGGCCGAGCACTACATTTTCTTCAACTAACATGGAACGTTCCGTCTCATTAAAAACCACATGAATTGAAATCTTACAGTCTTTTTATTGTTTTTTAAATCATAGTTCTGGTTGGCATCATCACTCATGGAAAAGGCATGATTCTCAGCCATGCATTTGGTTGAGGTCATGATTTTGATGCTTTGACATACCATTTTCATGAGCACCAATAACCCAACCGATATTCTCATTTATATAAACCCTCAAATGTCTCTTAAGATAGGATGTCTAGTAATTTGAAGAAAGTAGTTTTTCATCTTATACATGGAAATTGTTCACTTTGCTGACTTTTCGATTTTTAAAATTATAGGCAGAAGAGCTCCAAGGAAAACTGGAATGGGTAGAATTGAAAAGAATAGGGTGAGTTACTCTACATCTTTTTGTAGTGGTTGCTTGCAGTATATATAATCTTTGCAGTATATATAATCTTGATGAGCTGTGACTGCTGCAAGGAATGATAATAATTTGGATATTCCATGATATCTATGATACTGATTAACTCTTCGCAAACAAAGTAAGTCTGACATTTTCATTCCCTAATTCATCGTTATAAAGATTTATAACTTTTTTTTTATGCTTTATAATTATGTTTTTAAGAGTCTGTCTCTTATTTACCAGGCACAAACATTGATTTCCATCTAAAACCAAATATTTCAACATCTGGTTCAAGATTTAAGCGTAGTCGGGAATGACGAAAGCCCTAGACTTAGGGTTAGTCTGAGAATGTAATGGCACAAGGATCACATTGCGATTGTGGAAGGGTGGCGATTATATTCGGCGTCGGAGATCAATTCCAGCGAGTGTATGGATGAATGGCGTCATGTTTGGTGTTCAAAATAGTTTCCAATGTTGTTGTACAAAACTTGAGAGTAAATCATTTTTTAGGGACTTAAAAATTAAATCATACAAAACGTAGATTTTATTTTATTTTATTTAGGTTATATATATAATTCAATGCCCACTTTCATTATGTACTCTTATTTTACTTAAAAGAAAAAATAATTACACTATTTTATTAGTTAAAATGTCAATGGAAAGCCAACAAAATATTATGTATTTAGTTTCTTTAAAGTATTTTATGGTACTCTAGTTTTACTAAAAATATAAAATAATTATAATATTTTATTACTTAAAAGGTTAATAATTTAAATTTAATTAAAACTTATTTTTATTATTAAATATTATATTATCTAAAGAGAAATCAGGATGGAGTACCAAGTATATTTAATCAGCCGAAAAGTTGCATAAAATTATTCATAAAAATAACAAGTTGGTTGTGATGTGAGTTAAACCACATACAATGTATTGTGATTCTTTTATCCGTTAAGTCTTTTTCTATTTTGTTTTTTAAGTAATCCATAATCCATCTTTCTATATTTAATTTACATGATCATAGGTTTATTTTTCTTCTTACTTTTATTTAGAAGTTTAAATTAGCATTGGTTATCATAACTAATAATATTAATATTTTTAAGTCATCTATCAATATTAATTTTAAAAAATTTAGAAAATGTGAGAATGGTGCATTTGAGGTTTTTATACTTATTATACTTATTGACATTACATTGAACATTCTACATTATTGACCATAACTGCAATTTTGCATGGATGAACTTGTTGTTTTTAAAGCTTAAGTGGGTTCAACACCCTCAAATACCCCTATTAAAATAGGATTGTACAATGTTAACCTATGATACATGCCCTTCCAATAGAAAAATATTTGTTTCAAATGTGGTTTTCCTTCTCATTATTTGAGCAACCGAAAAGACTCAATTCTTAGCAAATTTAGACTATGACTATTATTTTAAACATGGGTATGATATATGACTATCACAAGTGTCACAAGTGTGCCTGTTAGGGAAGGTTAAATTTTATCGTTACATTTTAAAAGCAATAAAAGGTTTGATAACCATGCCAAGGGAGGAGAGAAAAAATGGGCGAATTACTCCCAACAAATTATTGTTATAAAAAAATTCAAAATACATTCCAAGTTACTAAACATATTTGACATGTTTGTTTCATTTAAAACTCTTGGAACAACATTGATTCATATGTACAAATACAACAATAATATTGTTGTTGGCAAGGCGATGCAATGATCTAGATTATGAAATCAATCTAGTAGACAAACTCATCATTGCAAAATTTTATGTGTATAAAGAAATGAGAAGCAAAATAAATTGCATAAATTGAACAATGCCAAGATTGCACTGAAACTCTCTTTCTTCACAAATGGTTGTATATATATTGGTAACAATCTCTAACAAAATAAGTATCATATTGTGATCCAGTCATCACCCCCAAACAATAGATTAATACCATATGTTAATAAAAAGTTCATTATAATTGAAAAGTAAGTCACGAGAACACAAAAAGAATAGTAGATAGAGGGCCATGATTTAGGGGTTCCTAGTGGGCTCAAGATGGTAAAACTGTTTTTTTCTTTTGACAAGAATGGTTAGCATTTTTATTATCTAAGAACATGGTTGAATTGTACATGGGTGTATTACAAAAAACAAATGGTAAGGTTATATCTACTCACAAGATAAATACCATTATCCATCCAAAATTTCTCATTTGACACTATCATTTCTTCATATGAGTAGTTCGTGGGGTGTTTGCATATACCCAACAACAAAAACAACATCAAAGGAAATCTCACAATGTGTATGAGTCATGTATAGAAGACTACCAACTAACCAACAATACAAAGTGTCATCTACTTTAGATGTAATGTAGGTGGAAGTAAGTTTAACTCCAAACTAGAAGGGAGATGTAATTGGATTATAATATTATGTGTGGAAGTGATAAATAAAGTAAAAAACATACTTAGATTAAGAAAGAAAAAATCCTTCTTTTATTAGCAAAAACTTGGAGGTTAATAAAATAATGCAAGTGTCCTAACTCAATGATTTCAAAATTCTTTTTAAGGCTATATTTCACATGGGTCAAAAGTTAAGGATCACTACAAGTGAGAATAAAGACATCTACTTAAAGAGCAAGGATTATGAAATTGTTTCCTACTTTCTTGGTATAAACATTAGGGTGAGAATAACAGATCTAGAAAAATTGGTATCAATAATAAAGTAATCCATTTTTCCATACTAAGTGTGAAGATCTTGCTTAAGTCCATAGAGAGATTTATTGAAACAAGAAAGTAATGGTAGATTCATTCTAAATATACCCAGAAGATTATGCCATGTAAATTTATTTTTTCAAATCCCCATGAAAGGAGGTGGGTTTTATATTGATTTGATGGACCACCCATTTATGTAAAGTGGAAAGGGCTAGAGCAAGGCATATGCAATTCCTTTTGGCAACAAGGATAAAGGTTTTATTATATAGTCAATTCCTTTATCTTGAGAAAATCCTTTGGAAACAAACCTTGCTTAAAGTCTTTCAACATTTCCATATGATGTATACTTAGTTGTATAAACCCATCTATACCCATCTATAATTGATAGGTTTCCTTACATAATATGTACTATATCCCAAGTATCATTCACCATTAAAGAGAGAAATTAAGATCATTCATGGTTTCATCCCAATTTGGATGGAAAAAAATTATAAAAATGTTTCTTGATCATGAGTCTATGAAACATGATCCGAAAGGGAAGAGGCTTACTATAAATCTGAACATGTTTGCTGCTAGTCTCTAGGATCACCAACAAGATCACCAAGTGCTTATCTTGTTTTGTGGAGCGAACTAGGAAGCAATGATGTAGGTGTAACTTCATGTTCGCTAGACCAACTAGAGGAATATGAGCAAGTGGAGGTAGATTTAATTCTCACTATTATCATCTGCAGAAGAAACTATAGTAGGAACATTATTAGAAAATTTTGAAATTGAAGATGGCATAATCACTAAAGATGGAACAAATGCCAACTTAGGCTCACAAGATTAGAGATTTTGATCAAATTTAATATCTCCCATAATAATAATTCAATTGAATTGAGGTTGAAGAAGACTATAAACTTTTGCATATTTAGTATATCCTATAAAATGAAATTCTCACTCTAAGGTTGTAATGTTTCCTATTTTTCATTAGGAATGTGATCCCATGATTCTCTACCGATACATGGAATTATCATATTTATCATATTTGATTTTAATCCATTCTTCTTAGAGCATTATAACTTTTAAATCCTTTGTGGGAGTGTGATTAATTATTTAATTGGAAAAATTAATGGATTCTAAAAAAAATGAGCACTTGATCGCTTATATTGAAGCATACAATTTTTCATTTCCTTTGATGTAGTTAAGGTTAACCTTGCCTCGGGAATCAGTCAAAGGTGGTTGAGGTCTAGCACATAGTTTTTTGGCACATGGTTTTGTGTAAACCGTGGTATTTTCCATGGCATTGGTGGCTCGTGGTATTGGTGGCCCATGGTATTTCATGTAAAGAAGCCTTTATAAGGCCCAACAAGGCTGCATTGTAAATTGGCATGGAGGTGAGTGGTGGCTAACTCACTTGGCCCAACTTGGACGATTAGGTCAAGGGATATAATAGATATATTATGGTGGTTTTTCTCTGTTTTCCACGTAAATTATTGTATGCTTATCTTTAATAGTTGCTTATATTTTTATTTTTCTCGCATATTATTATTATTGTTGCTCGTTTAAATCTTAAGAACTGGCATCAAAACCATGGTTTGACATATAGTTGTGCTTGTTTTGTTGTACCTATTTTCTTGAATTAATTATGGGGTGCATGTTCAGTGGTACTTGACACCCTAGCATTATTTTTGGGTTCTTGGTTATAATGTAATCTCCTCGAGTGTTAGAAGCACAAGGTATCCCTCTTATGAACATATAATGGATGTTGAATCAAGTGTGGAATGAGCCACTGGGTAGATACGAGGGTATCAGGTGTACTCGTAGCCTAACTTGATGTAGATGTGAGAGGTTGAGTCTTTTCTTAGTTTTTCTACGTTAATTTACTTAAGATATTTATTTGAAAGAATAACAAGAACAACAATAAATGAAAGATACATAAGACACATAGATTTTCATCACGGAAACCATAAAGGAAAAAATCCCACAAACTTCCTTTGAATATTTCTGTCACAAAGACAAGATGACAAGATATAATAACCCAAGAACAATATGTCTACAACAACACTCTGTACCTCCTCTTCCTCTCTCTCCTAAGTCACACATGAGAAAGCAAGTGAAGAGTGTGACAAATGAGGAGGGAGCCTCCCTATTTATATTCTTACATTGAGTTGTTAACTCAACCATTGAGTCAACCAGGTTACCTTTGGGTCTGACCTACCGAAGAATACACATAAATTCATTTTCCTTTATTTAACCTTGGGACCATTTCCCTAACTTACAACTGAGGGTTTACCTCAGTGACCATACACAATGATGACATCCCCAAAGGAGGAACACACATCTCCAATGGGAGTACAACAATATATAATAGTAATATACATTAGAATATATTATGAAGTTACAATTACCACAACACTCCCTCTTAATTAGGAAAATATTATCTCACCATAGTCATCAACACATCTCGTCATCATCACTGAGTCATCATCGTCGTTGCTGCGATTGACCTCATCTTGTCTAATATGCCGCATCTATCCGTCATAGCAAGTTTCTATATAGAAAACCATTTTTCATGCTAGGCATAGGCCTAGACCTCATCTAGATCTTCATCATATCCATGAGGAAACCATTGCGTAGGTATACACCATGGCCATTCTTTACATTGTCGCTGCAATAACCTGTGTCTCATACCATCTTCTCGTCATATCACATCATCATATAGGTACATCCCAAGACCTTCTTTACATTTCCACAACAATAATATGCGTTTCCGACCATCATGTTGTCGTTATCTCCTAGGTACAGTCCAAGACCTTCTTTACATTTCCATGGAAATAACCTGTGTTTCCTACCTTTATCTTTTTGGATCCAAATCATCTCTTTTGTCCTGCACAAAACAAAATAAATACATAGAGCACATCTCAGATGCATACCACCTGCATTCTATCACCATAGTAGTATGTACACCATTAAGATAACTTGTAACATCTACTATGCAAGAATCACCTAGAAGTACACTTAGTGCATTACGTCTCTACACGTTTAACCTGTGTTCTACTAGTAAAGAAGAACCACATAGGTGCACCTCACATGCCCTGTGACCTTATCATCTCCAACATTGGAACACACACATATATAGATATATATAAGGACTAATTACGATCGAGCAACCTGCTACACCAACTGTTTTACGTTCCAGGTCAACCTCAAGTACTTATTATATCTGAACAACCTGCATCCAAGACATCCTTTGGGGTGTATTAAGGATCACTACAAGTGAGAATAAAGACATCTACTTAAAGATCAAGGATTATGAAATTGTTTCCTACTTTCTTGGTATAAACACTAGGGTGAGAATAACAGATCTAGAAAATTTGGTATCAATAATAAAGTAATCCATTTTTCCATACCAAGTGTGAAGACCTTGCTTAAGTCCATAGAGAGATTTATTGAAACAAGAAAGTAATGGTAGAGTCATTCTAAATATACCCACAAGATTATGCCATGTAAATTTATTCTTCCAAATCCCGATGAAAGGAGGTGGGTTTTATATTGATTGAATGGACCACCCATTTATGTAAAGTGGAAAGGGATAGAACAAGGAATATGTAATTCATTTTGGAAACAAGGGAAAAGGATTCATTATATAGTCAATTCCTTTAAAGTTGAGAAAATCCTTTGGAAACAAACCTTGCCTAAAGTCTTTCAACATTTCCATATGATGTATACTTAGTTCTATTAACCCATCTACAATTGATAGGTTTCCTTCTTTACAAAAGATGTACTATATCCCAAGTATCGTTTGACATTAAAGAGATAGATTAAGATCATTCATGGTTGCATCCCAATTTGGATGGAACAAAATTATGCAAATGTTTCTTGATCATGAGTCTATGAAACATGAGCCGAAAGGGAAGAGGTTGACTATAAATATGAACATGTTCGATGCTAGTCTCTAGGATCACCAACAAGATCACCAAGTGCTTATCTTGTTTTGTGGAGCCAACTAGGAAGTAATGATGTAGGTGTAACCTCATGTTCGTTAGACCCAAGTAGAGGAATATGAGCAAGTGGAGGTAGATTTAATTCTCACTATCATCATCTGAAGAAGAAACTATAGTAGGAACATTATTAGAATTTTTTTAAATTGAAGATGGAATAATCACTAAAGATGGAGCAAATTCCAAATTAGGCCCACAAGCTTAGATATTTTCATCAAATTTAATATCTCCCATAATAATAATTTAATTGAATTGAGGTTGAAGAAGACTATAAACTTTTACATATTTAGTGTATCCTATAAAATGAAATTCTCACTCTTAGGTTGTAGTGTTTCCTATTTTTCATTAGGAATGTGATCCCATGCTTCTCTACTGAATACATGGAACTAGCTTATTTATCATGTTTGATTTTACTCCATTCTTCTTAAAGAATTATAACTTTTAAATCCTTTGTGGGAGTGTGATTAATTATTTAATTGGAAAAATTAATGGATTCTAAAAAAAATGAGCACTTGATCACTTATATTGAAGCATACAATTTTTCATTTCCTTTAATGTTGTTAAGGTTAACCTTGCATCGGGAATGAGTCAAAGGTGGTTGAGGTCTAGCACATGGTTTTGTGTAAACCATGGTATTTTCCATGGTATTGATGGGCCATGGTATTGCATGTAAATAAGTCTTTATAAGGCCTGAGGAGGCTGCATTGTAAAGTGGCATGGAGGTGAGTGGTGGCTAACTCACTTGGCCCAACTTGGACAATTAGGTCAAGGGATATAATAGATCTATTATAGTGGGTTTTTTCTGTTTTCCATGTAAATTATTGTATGTTTATCTTTAATACTTGCTTGTATTTTTATTTTCTTGCATATTATTATTATTGATGCTCATTTAAATCATAAAAACTGGTATCAGAACCATGGTTTGACATATAGTTGTGCTTGTTTTGTTGTACCTAATTTCTTGAATTAATTGTGGGGTTCATGTTTTGTGGTATTTGACACCCTAGCATTATTTTTGGGTTCTTGGTTAGAATGTAATTTCCTCGAGTGTTAGAAGCACAAGGTATCCCTCTTATGCACATATACGGATGTTGAATCAAGTGTGGAATGAACCACTGGGTAGCTACGAGGGTGTCAGGTGTACTCGTAGCCTAACTTGATGTAGATATGAAAGGATGAGTCTTCTGTTAGTTTTTCTAAGTTAATTTACTGAAGATATTTATCTGAAAGAATAACAAGCACAACAATACATCAAAGATACACAAGACACACATATTTTCATCAGGGAAACCATACAGGAGAAAAGGGCCACAAACTTCCTTTGAATATTTCTGTCACAAAGACAAGATGACAAGATATAATAACCCAAGAACAATATGTCTGCAGGAACTCTCTATACCTCCTCTTCCTCTCTCTCCTAAGGTGCACATGAGAGAGAAAGTGAAGAGTGTGACAAATGAGGAGGGTGCCTCCCTATTTATATTCTTCCCTTGAGTTGTTAACTCAACCACTGGGTCAACCAGGTTACCTTTGGGTCCGACCTACCTAAGAATACACATAAATACATTTTCCTTTATTTAAACTCGGGACCATTTCCCTAACTTACAACAGAGGGTTTACCTCAGTGACCATACACAATGAAGACATCCCCAAAGGAGGAACACACATCTCTGATGGGGGTACAACAATATACAATAGTAATATACATCAGAATATATTATGAAGTTAAAATTACAACAACACTCCCTCTTAACTAGGAAAATATTATCTTGCCATAGTCATCAACACATCTCCTCATCATTACTGAGTTGTCATCGTTATTGCTGCCATTGTCATCATCTTGTCCAATCTGTCACATCTATCTGTCACAAGAAGTTTCTATACAACCAACCCTTTTTCATGCTGGGTGTAGGCCTAGACCTAATCTAGCTCTTCATCATATCCATGAGGAATCCATGGTGTAGGTATAGACTATGACCATTATTTACATTGCCATTGTAATAACCTGTGTCTCCTACAGCCTTCTTGTCGTATCACATCATCATGTAGATACATCCGAGGACCTTCTTTACATTGCCATGACAATAATCTGTGTGTCCTACAATCATCTCATTGTTATCTCCTAGGTACAGTCCTGTATATTCTTTACATTTCCATGGAAATAGCTTGCATTTCCTACCTTTATCTTTTTGGATCCAGATCATCTCTTTTCTCTCGCAAAAAAAAATACATAGAGCACATATCAGATGCATACCACCTGCATTATATCACCATAGTAGTATGTACACCATTAAGACAGCTTGTAACATCTACTATGGAAAAATATCCTAGAAGCACACTCAGTGCATTATGTCTCTACACAGTTAACTTGTGTTCTACCAGTAAAGGAGAACCACATAGGTACACCTCACATGCTTCATGACCTTATGATATCCAACATGTGAACACACACATATATAGATATATATGTAAGGACTAATTACGACCGAGAAACCTGCTACACCAGGGATTTTACGTTCCCGGTCAACCTCAAGTACTTATTAGATATGAACAACCTGCATCCAGTATATTTTCCATTCAGACAACCTCTAGGGTGTATTGCATCTTAGTAACATGTGTAACATGCTAGGGATATTTTTACACTCAAAAAACTGATGGGACTTATTACATTTGAATAACCTGCCTACCATGCGAGGACTCATATTTACATTCTAAAAACATGTCCGAGGATTGATTATGTCTAAGTAACTTGTGTATCACACGGGGACTCATATTTACACTCATAAAAACCACATGAATGATTAGGTATGAGTATCCTGCTTCACCAGGATTTTTCCCACTTGGACAACCTGTGTCATTTCCCATGTGAGATATCATGCATTTGTGTCTTTTGGTTTCTCGCTATTTCTAGCATAGAAACATATGAAGACTGATTACATCCAAGGATAATCTGCGAGCTTCGCCAAGACTGATTACATCCAAGGAAAACCTATAGGACTAATTACGTCTGAGCAACCTACGGTATTCGCCAGGATTTTACAGTCAGACAACCTCTCTCTCCAGCTATGCTATAACTCATCACTCCCTCTTTCGATAGGTCTCGTTCTGGATCTCACCAAGTATTTCTGTGAATTACTCAAACTTCACTCTAGATATTTCTAGAATAGAATCACATCAGGACTGATTACGTCCAAGGATAACCTGTGATATTTTCCATGAATTATTACATCCGAGGACAACCTAAAATATGAGCAACCTACAAACTTTGCGAAGAATTTTACACTCGGATAACCTATGTCTCCATCTATGCTAGAATTTGTCACTCCCTCTTTCGAGGGGCCTCGATCTGGATCACATATAGGAGCTTTATTTATCTTTTTTGAATCATACAAAAATGTAATTTAGATCAATCAAATCAGATAGTAGCTTTCAAAAACATACTACCTCATAACTAGTCGAGAAAGCGGAAACATATTCTTCCTCGGTTGTACTCAATGCCATGTAGGACAACATATTGAAAAACTAGTAGATCATACTGGATCTCAAACTAAAGAAGCAACCCAAGGTTCTCTTATTCTCAGTTGTGCTTCCTTCCCAATACTAATCAACATAACCGTGTAGGTTATCCTTCTAATTTGTATCATACTTGAGCCCATACTCAAGTGTACCCTTCAGGTACCTCAATACATGATTTGTAGCAACTAGGTGAACATGTGTCGAATATGTCAGGAACTTACTCAGGGTGTTCACTTCAAAGTATATGTCTAGTCTTGTATTCATCAGGAATATCAATGAGAGAATCATCTGACGATGTGTCATAGTATCAACCGAATCTGATGAAGCATCACACAAAAGCTTCAAATTTGATGCCATAGGTGTGGCTATCGCATTGCAGTACAAGATTCCAATTTCTTCAGAATATTCACTGCATACTTTCCTTGATGAAGGAAAATACCATCCACATTCTTCTGTTAGTTTTTCAACATTTAAGCTAGCATTATGTTAGGATCTTTTCACTGAGAGAATAACAGGCACAGTAATAACATAAGCACACCACAAGAGACAAGAGACACAAAGAGTTTTGATCGGGGAAACCATAAATGGAGAAAAACCCCACAACTTCCTCAAAGATAGAATCACCACAAGATGTAAGACCCCAAAACAGTAAGATGCACTCCCAACAGCAGTAGTCTTCTAGTCCCAGTATATTTCCTTCTCCACTAGTGTGCCACACTTGAGAGAGCAAGTGATGTGTTGTACAAGTGATAAATAGAGAGACTCTCACTCTCTATTTATATTCTTCTGTTCACTTGAATTGCACTTTCACACGTAGGATCAACTTACAATTACTTACTCGAGCCTACACCTTAATTAGTGTATAATAACTCAAGTGCCCCGAAACTGTGGGGACTTACCTAATGACTTGACAAGACTTGTTTACATTATTAATCCTCCCGATCGGAACATTGGGGCATGACAACATGACTCAAATACATAATAGAAACATCCCGGAATAAAAATCGGCTTACAATACATGAGATACATAGAAGAATACATTCCGAAGTTACATATACATCAACACTCCCTCTTAACTAGGAATGTATTCTTTCGACACGATTTTCAGCACTGGTCTTCTTCTCTGTATCAAGTGGCTCATCTTCGTCTTCAAGTCATCTTCATATTCAAGTCATCTTCATCTTCAATTCATCTGGATCTGGATCATCTCTCGATCTGGATCGTCATAGAACTGGATCTGGATCATCACTCAATCCGGATCATCATAGAACATCATCACTGGATATGGATCATTACTTGATCTAGATCATCATCACTGGACTAGATCTGGATCATCACTCGATCTGGATCTGGATCTGGATCATCTCTCGATCTGGATCATCACTACTGGATCTGGATCATCTCTCGATCTGGATCTCTCAGAGTCATCGTAACTGGATCTAGATCATAGCTCGATCTGGATCATCTCTGGTCATCATCATGTGTGTACTATCTCGTCATAGGAAGTTCCAGAGAGCCAGCCCTTTTTCATGCTGGTTGTAGGCCTAGCCACCAGGTAGGTCTTCGCCCAACACTTACATCTGACTTGCTCGTCAGAAAGGCACGCCCAACACTCATATCTGATCATGTAGTAAACTACAATCACATTAGAAAGGCCCAGCACTCACATTCACTAGCATGGTAGACACATCAACTACCATCTGTGAAATGGCTCTGCACTTATATCTGACCTACTCGTCAAAAGGGCGTCACATTCATCTAGGCTGGAACCACATTTGCCACAATGATGAAAGAACCCTGTTCTTTTCACCCAGGCTGGAACCACATTCGCCACAATGATGGAAGACTTTCAACCAAGCTGGAACCACATCCGCCACAATGAAGAAATATTTCTGCACTTACATCTGACCTACTCGTCAGAAGGGCATGCACTCACATCTGACCTGGCAGGAACTGAATCCTACACCCTCGTCAGAATGCCCACTAGTCCCAGACTGAGCTACCTGGTAACTGACCAGGTGCCTCCACTCTCCTGGAGAGTGGCAGTTTCCCTTACATCTTTCCTACTCGACAGAATGGCCAGCACTCACATCTGTCATGGGAGGAACTTAATCCTTTAGCCATGACCAGAATGGCTCAGCCCTTACATCTGACCTACTCGTCAGAATGGCTCTCTCAGTCCCTGACTGAGTGTTCCTGGTAACTGACCAGGTGCCTCCATTCCTAGAATGGCAGTCGGCACTCATATCTGACATGGAAGGAACCAAATCATCTCACCATGACAGAATGGCTCAGCCCTTACATCTGACCGGCTCGTCAGAATGGCTTTGGATCTCTAGCACTCATATCTGACATGGAAGGAACTGAATCCTCTCACCATGATAGAATGGCTCAGCCCTTACATCTGACCTAATCGTCAGAATGGCTTTGGGTCTCATTACTTTCTCTTGGAAGGAACCTCGATCTGGAGAACACCAAGTCTCTCTCTGAAGTACTTGAACTTCAGTCTAGCCAATGGCTTCATTAATACATCAACTATCTGTTCCTCCATTGCAACATACTGGAGCTTCACTGCTCCTCTCTGCACCATATCCCTAATATAGTGATACTTGATCTCGATATGCTTTGACTTGTCATGGAACACTGGATTCTCTGACAACTTCACACAACTCTGGTTGTCACAATGTATACAAGTAGCATCCAACTGGGGATCAAATATATCAGACAGTAGCTTCCGCAGCCATACTGCCTCACAACTAGCTGAACAAGCTGTGACATACTCTGCTTCAGCTGTACTCAGTGCCACATAGGATTTCTTCCTACTAAACCAAGAGATCACACCTGATCCCATACTGAAGTAGCGCCCTGAAGTACTCTTTCTGTCAATGGAACTTCCTTCCCAATCTGAATCAACATAACCCTCCAGGTTAATCTTCTGATTGGCATCATACTTGAGCCCATAATCAATTGTACCCCTGCATGCTTTGCAACCATCAGGTCAACATGTCTCAATGTGTTCACAACAAAACAAATATCTGGTCTCAGGTACATCAAGGACCCAATCATCTGACGATACATCGTAGCATCAACCGTCTCTGATGAAGCATCACTTAATAGCTTCATGTTCGATGCCATAGGTGTGGTCATGCAGTCCATCATCTTGAACCTCTTCAGGATCTCTACTGCATACTTCCCTTGTCCAAGGAAGATTCCATCTGTACCCTGCCACACCTCCATGCCTAGAACAATAGTGCATCGACACATAACAGGAGCATCACTGGTCTTCTGTCTTCAACCTTGAAGCAAAGGTTGTAATCCACTTTTCTCTTAGTAAAGCTTAGAGTCATCAGTAATCTATCCATCCTGTTATATCATGTCGAACCTCAGGATCTTCTGTAGTCACTCCCTCTGAAGCGAAGCATCATACTCCCTCTGTCTTCTGTGCTTCATGCACTGAAAACATTCTGTACTGGAGTGACAATTAGCTTCCTTTGCTACTAATATTTTATGTGACCATCTAGTGTATACACTTGCATCTTTAACCTTGTGGCAAAGGTTAAGATCTTCATCAATCTCATCATGTATGTGTTTCAATTCTTACTAGCTGCAAATGTCTCTTCGTAGTCTATGCCTTCTTTTCATGAGAAGCCTCGTGCTACGAATCTTGCTTTGTATCCCACGATGTTTCCATCTACTACATGATGGAGCTACGAACTTCTCTTCATGTATTGATACTGCATCCTAGACATCATTCTTCTTGAACTGGTCTTCCCTTTCTTCTTGGTGGCTGGAAGGTTCTGCATCAATGATGTCACTGCACTCATCATATTATTCTTCATTTTGAAATGTCGTCACTTGCTCTTTGGAACAAGTCTTCATTCTTCTTTGCTTGTAGGAGATTATGTATGCGGTCTTCCATACAAGTCAAATGCATTTGTATGGTTAGAACATTTCATAAGGAATATTCATACTGGCAAACACTTATGCATAAATATATGATCATGCAATTGCTTTAGCCAGTACAACATTCATCCATATCTCACTGAAACTTTCTAGATGCCTTCCATCTCTACCAGGACAACATTGAGATTGTGCACTAATCCAATATGTCAGCAAAGAGGTTTCATTCTAGATAAGTAGCAATGGATAATTTGTATAGCACCATGAGCTACTTACCCATCACATGCATATTGGTAGTATACTGTCGTTAATGCAAACATCCTATCATGCATAATACATCAACTGAATATAAACAAATGCATAACAAAACAATGACAATTGAATACTTATCTTTATTTGTTTCAAGGGTAGACTCCTTCTTGAGCCTTCAGCTTCATCGTCTTCTTCATTCATAATCGCATCGTTTCTTATCCAAATGCTAAGGTGGATAAGAGGTTCTTCAAGAGTTGATTTCTTCATATTCCTCATTGCTTGAGGGATCTTCTTTGGATGATGAGAGCTTAATCTTCAGTTTCTTCCATCTTCCCTTCTCTTCTTATGAATTGAGCTTCTTCTTCTTCTCGGAGTTTGCTGAAAGTAACCACTTCCTTCTTGTACACATTCCTCGAATAAATGAATTCCACGATCCTGGGAGGCCATTCAAGGTGGCCATCACCACTGTTGCATTCTTCACTTCTTCTTTTACCACTTCAAGTTGTTCTTTGATTTGAGAGACTCTTATGACTGTATGGTCTCTACATTCTAGAGCTTCACATTCTTCAACTAGTTTCTTTAGGTCATATTCTGATTTTTGTTCTTCCCTTCAAATAGCTTTGCTTGCAATAGGTAGTGCTCTGTAAGGCACATGTGCAAGCCTTCTATGCCAAAGCTCATTTGGATCTACTATGTCATGGATCAAGGCTTGTTTTGGATGGCCCTTCAATTTGTACAAACCTCCTTCTTGTTCTCCAATCACTACCACATCATCGATAGTCTTTCCTTTTGGCCACA
>LPNX010571963.1:39821-84782 GCA_001517045.1 Pseudotsuga menziesii
CTGGAAATAGCAAAGGATTAGATCTTACCGATTTGAGGTGTTCGTCTTGGTTCCGGAGCTGGCTGAACTAGGGTTTGTCACAGAAACCATAATTTTCAAAACTTGGAATATTCTAGATCTTATTGGATAGACATATAGATCTCTTCAAATGGATCTGTCCAATGTACTCCTTTTCTGAAAACAGTGGAGCGAAGCTCCCGGAACAGGAAGCCCTAGATTTCCAATTTCTTCTGCAGAAATTCCTGTAACTGTTTCTGTGATATCTACGAAATTACTAATGATCTGTGTCTGAAATTTATCACTAAGGTAACCTAGCATGTCCATGATCCAACACCATAGGTTTCATCAGAATTGGTTTCACCATTTTGGATTTATGATCTTTTTCCCAAGGTGACCTGTTACAGGACTGTTCAGAACAGTGAAGTTGTACGGCATGCCACGTGTCACTGGTTCATCTTCTGAGTCTGATATTCGGAAAAATGAAGGTACAGTCTATTCCCTTTCTGTAAAATCTTCAGTAATTCCATTTGGACCTCTGTAGCCCAAGATATTGCATATCTCCCCAGATGTCCTGTTTAGGGATGAATTCTGGAAGAGGCTGGAACCCTAACTTGGAGAGATTGTATCTCATGGAAAACAGAGAATATGAGGCTGATTTTTGGACACAGTGTACATCAGGATTTTAGCTTCTGCCCTTAAATTTTTCAGCATCTGAGACTTCGTCAACCTTGGAATATAGCGACTGTACCAAAACTTAGCAGTTTTAGTATTTAGGGTTTCTCTAGCTCGGGGTCAAACTAGGGTTTGACTTTCCTGGAGATTTACCCAACCAAATTTATTGATCCAGGTCTCTAAACTTAGGTTTTTATGAGGAGAAAAATCCTATGCTAGTCTCACTCAAAAATTCCTCTTCTGTAGAAATCCCTAATTTCCGCATCGAAAACTGAAAATGCTCAGAATCGAATTCCACTTCGACAGAAAGATGCACCCTTCAATGGAGAGTCATCCTAGCATACTTGTGCTGATAAATTGTGGAGAGAGACCCAAAAAGTAAGAAGCCCTAGCTTCTGTAGCTGCACAATGTCTTCTTCTCAGGTTAGCTCTGATTCCATGTTAGTTTTTCAACATTTAAGCTAGCATTATGTTAGGATCTTTTCACTGAGAGAATAACAAGCACAGTAATAAAATAAGCACACCACAAGAGACAAGAGACACAAAGAGTTTTGATGGGGGAAACCATAAATGGAGAAAAACCCCGCAACTTCCTCAAAGATAGAATCACCACAAGATGTAAGACCCCAAAACAGTAAGATGCACTCCCGACAGTAGTAGTCTTCTAGTCCCAGTATATTTCCTTCCCCACTAGTGCGCCACACTTGAGAGAGAAAGTGATGTGTTGTACAAGTGATAAATAGAGAGACTCTCACTCTCTATTTATATTCTTTTGTTCACTTGAATTGCACTTTCACACGTAGGCTCAACTTACAATTACTTACTCGAGCCTACACCTTAATTAGTGTATAATAACTCAAGTGCCCCGAAACTGTGGGGAATTACCTAATGACTTGACAAGACTTGTTTACATTATTAATCCTCCCGATCGGAACATCGGGGCATGACAACATGACTCAAATACATAATAGAAACATCCCGGAATAAACATCGGGTTACAATACATGAGATACATAGAAGAATACATTCTGAAGTTACATATACATCAACATCTTCCACACCTCCATTCCTAAGAAGTAGTGCATCATACCTAGGTCTTTCATCTCGAACTCAAAGGTAAGTCTCCTCCTTGCATATTGAATGAGTTCATCCTCTCCTGTCGGGAACATGTCATCAACATATAGCATGAGCATCACTGGTATTCCACCTTCAACCTTGAAGTAAAGGTTGGAATCCACTTTACTCTCAGTAAATCCTAGGCCCATCAGTAAGTTTTCCATATTTCCATACCATGTCGAACTTGAGGATATTCTGCAGTCACTCCCTCTGAAGTGGAGTATCATCCTCCCTCGGAATTTTGTACTCTATGTATCAAAATGATTCTGTACTAGAGTGACAAGTAGCTTCTTCTTCTGCTGATCTTCTATGTATCCATCTAAGGTCACTGGATACCAAGACCCTCTATCTTGAACTTTGTTGAAAAGTTCATCTTGCACCCATCTGTGAGCTTGTCGTCCTCTATGGGCTTTAATTTTCAACCTTGTAGAAAACATTAATATCTTCATCACTCTAGGTGATCTTCAAGCTCCTCATGTAACTATATGTGATCTTCCATGGGTGCCTTATGAAATCGTACAAGGCCTTCTTTAATTTTCACACATGAGTCTTCTTGTCATGTGCCTCGATTCCCAGTGGTTTCTCTATGTACGCTTCCTCCTTGAATACACTATTAAAGAGTGTTGTCTTGATATGCAGCTGGTGTATATCCCATCTAATACCTGCATGTATCGATCTAATGGAAGTGTACCTTGAAACTGGTGAAAATGTATCCTCGTAGTCTATGCCTACTTTCTGTGAGAATCCCCGTGCTACGAATCTCTCCTTGTATCCCTCGATACTTCCATCTGCTACATCCTAGATCTTGTAGATCCATATGGAAGACACTACATACTTCCCTTTAGATCTTAGAACCACATCCTAGACATCATTCCACTTGATCAAATAGTACTCTTTGATCATAGTCTCCTTCCCATTCTTCTTGGCTACTTCCTCATAGCTGGAAGGATCTGCATCAATGATATCCCTCAACTGTGTCACATAAATGGAGTGTGTCTGAGGCCTATTTCTTTATTTGGAAGTATCATCATACTATTCTTTATCATGGATGATCTCATGTTCCCAAGATGGTATTCATTTCTTAAGGTGTATCTACCTTTCTCTTTATCTTCTTCTATAGATATCTATTTCGTCACGGTGTCTTTAACCCGGGGAGCTTCAGGTTCTTCTTCTAAACTGTCGTTACTTGTTCTTCGGAGTGATCTACAAGTCAAGTTCAATTGCATAATTAGAAACATCTCATAATTTCCAAAACATATTAATAGTGATAAATATATGTCACATAGTCATGCAACTATCTTAGCTAATGTTACAACATTCATCTATATCATGTACACATACAATAACTTCTAGATTCCTTCTACCCCAATGTTATTATGAGTGTGTACTACTCCTAATATGTCGGCAAAGAGGTTTCAATATAGATAAGTAGAAATGGAATGTTGTACAACATCATTGACTTCTTACCCATCATGTGCAATTCAGTAGTATAAATGTAAACACTCAAACATGTATAACAAATCAACTGGATATAAACAAGTGCACAACCAAACAATATCATGAAATGACAATTTAATACTAATCTTTGTTTGTTTGGTGTGTAGAATCCTTCATGATCCTCATGTCCTTTAAAGAATAACTGGATTAATCTACTTCATCATCTTCTTCATTCACAACTGCATCATTTCTTATACAAATGTTGAGATGGATAAGAGGTTCTTCATGAGTTGACTGCTTCTAGATTAAAGTACATATTCCTCATCACTTGAGGAATCTGCTCTTTCTTCTTTGGATCGTGATAGCTTGATATTTAGTTTCTTCCATCTTCTATTTTATTTCTATGAGTTAATATTCTTCTTGTGTGCACTCTTCCTAGATTTTGCTAAAGGTAATCAACTTCCTTCTGGAACACATTCTTTGAATGAATGAATTCCATGATATTAGGAGGCCATTTAAGGTGGTTATAACAATATCTTCTTCTTCTTCAACTACTTCATCACAGCATCAAAAAATTCCTTTGGTGTCTTCAAGGGGGAAACAAGAGGGATGAGATGATCCTTAATAGAATTGGCAATGATTCTCTTGGTTATAGACTTGGCCTCATCTCCCTCAGGCTCTTAGAACTTCCTTACTGATATACTGATCCAAGTACTTTTCTTCAAGGATCAGGTAGATCCTATACTTTCATGCTCTGAAGTTGTTAGATTCACTAAGCTTAACATCAGTTTGGGTGTGATTAGTCATTTTGAAATGATAACCTCAAATGGAAAAAACAACGATTTAGATCTTACTGATTTGAGGTGTCCTACCTGGTTCTGGAGCTTGATAATCTAGGGTTTGTTAGAGAAACCCTAATTTTCCAAACTTCTGATGCACCTCTTCAAGGAGAGTTTTCCAATGTACTCCTTTTATGAAAACAGTGGTGGGAAGCTCCTGGAACAGGAAGCCCTAGTTTCTCCAATTTTTGCTGCATAATTGTCTTATATTGATTCTACTATATCTATGAAGTTTATGCTCCTTACAATCTTACAATTTCTTCTGCATAATTGTCTTATATTGATTCTACTGTATCTATGAAGTTTATGCTCCTTACAATCTTACAATTATCACTGAGATATCCCTATATGTCTTCTTTCCAAACCCATAGGTTAGAGCATAATTGGATTCTCCAAGTGGGACTTATGCTGAGTTTCCCAAGGTGATTGTTTTCAGGACTATTCATCATAACGAACTTGTATAGACTTCCACATGTAATTGTTTCATATTTGGTGTCTGAAAAGAGGACCATAGAAATTAAAGTCCATGACCTACCTATAAGATCTTTTTTAATTTCATTTGGACCTTCCTAGCCTGAGATTAAGAAATTTTCCCCAAGTCACATGTTTATAACTGTATTCTGGAGGAGGGTGGAACCCTGATTTGGAAGAATCATATATCCTTAATTATAATGAATATGAGGTTGAAACTTTCACACAAGGTACAACAATATTTCCTCTTAGGTATGTAAAAGTTTCATCTCCTGATCCTTCTCCAATATTGATTTATAAAGAAAGTTTCAAGATGACTAGATTTAGTATTCTAGGGTTTTCAAGCATGAAACCCTAATTTCCAGTAGTTGCCATTGTAGCTGTATTTCGGCTACACAGTTCCTTCTTTCAGATTGGCTCTGATACCATGTTAGTTTTTCTAAATTAATTTAATTAGGATCTTTATATGAAAGAATAACAGGCACAACAATACATCAACGATACATAAGATACAAAAGACACAGAGACTTTCATCGGGGAAACCATAAAGGAGAAAACCCCGCAAACATTCTCAGAATAGTTCTGTCACAAAGACAAGATGACAAGATATAATAACCCAAAAAAAATATGTCTGAAGCATCTCTATGTCCCTCATCTTCCTCTCTCTCCTAAGGATCACATGAGAGAGCAATCGAAGTGTGTGAGAAATGAGGAGGGTGCCTCCCTATTTATATTCTTCTGTTGAGTTGTGAAATCAACCACTGGGTCAAACATGTTACCTTTGGGGCCAATCTAACTAAGAATACACATAAATACATTTTCCTTTATTTAAACTGGGTACCATTGCCCTAACTTACAACATAGGTATTACCTTAGTGATCATACATAATGATGGCATCCCCAAAGGAGGAACACACATCTCCGATGGGCGTACAACAATATACAATAGTAGTATACATCAAAATTTATTCTGAAGTTACAATTACAACAACATTTTCAATTGTAGGAGGAATGCGAGATGGTTTAATATCAGTTGTGGGACCAATATTGATGAACTATGTATGTGAAGAGAAATCCTAGAAAACTGGTGGTTACAGCAGCTGAGGACTCATGTAATCTGGTAGATGGATTTTTTTATATGGATGTTAATGACAAGGTTAGATGCAGGTACAAAAGTGTCATGGAAGAAAACAAGCAAGAAGATGAGCATGGGAAATCAAGAGGATGAAGCAATGTATGGTGATGGTGTAGTCACTATGAAGACACATGAAAAAAAATTAATGGAGTTGGCAGTTTGCATGTAAATGGGAATATGGTTGTAAGACATGGTAAGGCATGGATTCCCCTTGGGGGGAGTGTATGCAAGATCCCCAAGTCAATATTAAAGGTGGGATTGCGTTGGAATGGGGTTAAAGCGCATAAAGTGTAGAACTACTAGCGACACAAAGGATGTTGACAAGGACAAAGGTCAGCTGCGAAGGGTAAAGAAGCCGACAAATAAGGAGATTTTGGGTAAACTAGTTAGTGATTGGTCAAGTGGACCACCTTGTAACAACCAAGTGAGCATATAAGTAGAATTAATATTGGAAATTTTAGAGACATGGATGGTATTTCGATGGTTCCTAGAGGGATTCTTATGAGTTCTATCTTAGAGATCGTCATTTTGAGATATTTTGGGTTGTAATGTTTCGCACATGTGGATGTTGTTGTATCTGACGATGTTTTCGATACAGATTTTTTTTTGTAGCCTCTTTTCAACACTATTGGTTCAGAACTCTGTTTATCTGCTATGTATTAGTAATGAATTATACGTTGTTATGTTTGGGTTGTTATCTTTTTTTGATATGTGAATGATGTGAATTACTACAGTATTTACTCGTTTAATGTATGTTGATATCTATGTCGATATGAATATGTGTTAATATGAATAAGGACTATAATGATAAGTAGAACTGGTTAGTGGTGTAGTAGTATTCTATCTTGTTATGATCCTAGATCTCTGGTTGTTGTTGCAATTAATTATGAGATAATGTTCGTCCTCTTTCTACTGTGGAAACATAGTTCCCGCAGCCCTCCCTCAGACATCTCGAGTGAGTCTGCACCTACTCTGTGGGTGTTGCGGGAAAGGGTAAAACCTTTCTAGGACGATGTTTAGGTAGTCTATGTCGATAATTATTGACATCAGTATGAATTCAACCCCTGTCAATAGAGTTGTGTGTCAACAAATGGTTCTATTTCCAGGGCAATAGTGCGAAAAAGAAGAGGACATGTTGTGGCATCCGATGAAACTGGAAATCCAAGATTGGTTTGATAAGAAGGCCCCAAAGTTTGCGGTGGAAGAGAATCAGAACTTGAGATGGTAGACAGAGGATTGGATGGGAAATTACATCTATTCTGATATTCACAAAGTATTCTTCTCGAAATTTCAAATAGTACAGTACAAATGGTTGGAGCGACTCAATTTTCATCAGAATAATTTCCAAGGAGGCGAACCTGAGAAGTGGACTCTGAAATTGATCTAGTAGTTGCGTAAGGTGAACAACAAAGCTTCAAGGGATGTCAATGTGTGGATAGACTACATTTTGGAAGGGTAAATTACTAAGTTTTTTGTCAATACAGTTAAATATTATAGTGACATGGAAAGGGAATTATTTAATGGACTAAGGTGAATATTTCTATTATCATTGCAATTGTGGATCAAGATGCTCATCTGTGAAAAGGGGATATTGAAGATGAATTACGATGAGTAAAGCCATGGTGTGTGGAGGTTGTGGGTATTATGAAGATACAAGTTTGATGGAATGATCTGGGGTATATGGATGGGATTCACGACGAGACTATGAGGGAAGCTGCGGAAGAGTGTGGTCACATGTGAAGTGGGGCGAGGTTCCAAAAAGAGAAGAGGAGGAGGACCAAGGAGAGTCCTGGTGTGATTGGAACAAAATAATGCGGAAGGGACCAGAAGGGACTAACCAACAGTACAATGATGAAGGAAATGACCAGGCTACCCCCAAACCGGAGGAAGAATCAACCCAAAGCTACATCGTACCTACAACTCCATGCACCGTGCTAAACATAGGAGGAAGAAAAGCAAGTTCTTCACATGGTTTTCCCATGTGTTAGAATAGTGGTAAAAGTAGTGGATCAAAAAATACTGGTAGAAGACCCAGGAAGGTGGGTGACGACGTAAAGCTACCATTTTTTTTAGGGTAACGGGACTAAGGATCTTGAGGAATATTGGTTCTTTTGCGAAGCAGTATGGACAGTGAAACAAGTACCATATGAGGATATCAAGAAAGGACAGCTAGAGACAACCTTTCGTGGCAAGGAATTGGACTAGTATATGAAATTTGTGCAAGTACCATCGAGGAATCTATATAAGACCCTAGCACAAATCAGGATTGGATTGATTGAGGAATTTAAGAAATAAAAATCAGAATCACAACATATTACATAACTGAAGGAAATAAAGTAATTCCCCAATGAATCAGTGTGGGATTTCGATCAGCGATGTTGGAATATATTAAACCCACTCATAACTTAGGATAAAATAATTCATCATTATTTGATTAATTATTCACCCACTAGCTTAATTAGTTGGCATCCACTTGCACCTTAAAGTCAATACATGCCATTTATATCCTAGGAATGATTTATTTCTAATTTTGGGTTGATCTTGACCACCTTTTGACCATCCAGAAATAGTATACAACACATTACAATAGATTCTTCTTTATTCTGCTTTTCTAGATTTTCTGTGGATAAGATAAAAGCTAGTCAACTAGGAAACTGACAACCTTTGTTTCCAACCCATCCTCCATTATTTTTCTCCATTTTATAGGATTAGTATGTTTTTCCATCTCCCTTGACAACTCACTCATGCTTTTTCTAATTCGTGAGGTCCTTGATAGATTTGGGAAGTGCTTTAGCCACATATGGGGGTTTGCTATATTTCGATAAGTCTGCCTTTTTGAGATTTATGAGTTGTATCCATACAACTCGATTTTCCTATGATGGATGTACTATTTATGTACACTAGTATTCATCATTATTCAATGGAAGGATACACAACAATATTCATCTCTTCATTCATGTGATTCAGTCCCTTTTCTTCTCTCTATTTTTCCTATGTATGCTTGTGAGAATTCTTAGTAGCAAGATATATTTCCTATGCTTCTTCTTAGAATCATTGCTGCATTGATCTATTATTTCTACATTGTATACAAGATATAGGGAGCACAACCTTTCCATCTTCTATATGGTATCAAAGTATCAAGGTTGATCAAGTTCTACAGAGTTAAGGTGCACATCCAGTCTCCTATCCCTCTCTGAAGAAGAGCTTGTCTAGCTTACAAGATTTTCTCCTAGTTTGTTTTGCAGGTTGCAGAGAGTTTCTTCTTGAGAAAATCGATTCAGTAATATGGATTCTCCTTCATTAATAATTCTTACTCCCTTCAACTACCATGAATGGAAATCCAAAATATCCATTCTATTGCGCAGTAGAGGATTGTGAGAGAGTTACTCTAACTTTGGAGAATGAGCCCAATGCTGTGATTGAGAAAGCTAAGTGGCATAATAGGTTGGATGAAGCCTATGGATTGCTTTGCCTCTCTATTTATCCTAATATACTCTTTTATCTATATGGTTTGACTGCTCCAAACCAAGTATGGACTCAATTGGAGTCTCTCTCTGGAGTTCAAGATGAGCTAAGAGCACATCAATTGCAGATTGAGTTATTCTCACTGAGTCCAAGAAACTTTGAATCGCTTGAGGGTTTCTTCACCAAGTTCAAGTCAATTGTTCTAATTCTCAAGCAATGTTGGATTGATAAAGAATATTATCAATTAATCCTATCCATTCTTTCAAAATTGGGTCCTAATTACTTTTCATGCTACTAGGCTTGTTGTTCCTAAGTGGAAAATGCCTTCTTTAAAATATTTTCTTGATTCACTAACAAAGGAGAAAGATAAATTGATCCATATGGGTGTCCTTAATTCTTCCAAGAGCAAGGATCATGCTCTCTTGGTTCAAGGAAAAAAGAATCTCAAATCCAAAGAAAAACAAATTGTGAAGAAGCCAAAGTTAGAAATTGAAGATGAAGATTCTTATGAAGATTTAATGAAGAAAATTAAGAAGAAAGGGAGCACATCCAAGTGTTATTACTGCAGAAAGGGTTTTCATTCAGAGAAGAATTGTTTCAAGAAGAATATGGACATCATGTCTCATCTTCTTGAGAAGTACAAGATCGAAGTTCCAGAAGAACTAGAAAAGCCTGCCGATTCCTCAGAACAATGTCAAACTGCGCAGTTCCAAGGTGATATAGCTTATGCTTTGAGTGCCATAGTTTTCTCCCTTTCTCATGTCTCTAATAAAAATTTAGTCTCTGCTATATCAGAATCATAAATATCATATCCTTTCTTTGATAATCCTCTTCTCAGTCCACTAGATTCATCTCCCAAAAATTGTGATTTTTCACTAGATATTGACTTTTCTTTGAGTAGCTCTTCCTCACAAGCTTGTATGTCTGATTAAGAAGATTGTTTGTAGGCTGATATGTATGTAATGACACATATCATACCACCATCCATACCACCTACCATAACTCTGAATAATCCTAAGACTATACAAATCCCAAGCTCACTAGTTGATTACTCATTGGTCTCTTAAGTAGTGATATTTATCTTACATGGTTTGAAGTCTTTCCTATATTTTAGTGGTTGGTTATCCATGTCCTTAGTCATATTTGGACTGATATTAAACATGTTTGTATCTTTTCTAAATGTTTATGGAATGAGGACTTCCCTTGCAGGATCTGAAGTTTCCTGATGGAACGAGGAGGAGGAAGATTTACAATGGCCTCAACTTTCAAAGGATCCACCTGAATACCTTTGTTAGAAACAATGAACATGAGCAGCCTACCTAACTCGACATCGTTACACACTTCTGGGGATTCAAGCGAATTTTATAATGTCTTCCTTGTTAAAATATTAAACGCAAGTGATCTGGGTGATCGATCCTCTTACGAGAATGTGTTGGCAGATCATCATGGTAGGGTTCGACAATAGAATTAATGTCATGAATGGAAAAATTCATTGCCCGCTGAAAGAAAGCCCCTGCATTTTTTAATCCAAAATGCATTTTCTTGTATGCAAATGTACCCCAAGGACAAATGAAAGCCATTTTATGTTGGTCTTCCGTCTTGATTTGAATCTAATTATACCCGGAGAAACCATCCATAAACGAAAAGACTTCACTCCCCACACAAGCATCAATGATTTGATATATGAATGGTGTGGGGTAGTTATCCTTTGGACAAGCTTTGTTTAAATCACAAAATTCAGTACAGACACATATTGTCCATTGCTTTTTATCAACAGGAATAGGGTTGGATACCCATTCTGTCAAAGCTATCTGGTAAATAAAACAAGCTTTCAACAGTTTGTCAACTTCAGCCTTAACGGCTGTTGCTTTACACGGATTGACAGGTCTAAGTTTTTGTAGAATAGGTCTGGAATCAGGATAATTTTGGATTTCATGTTCGACTATCAATGGATCTGTTCCTAGCATCTCCTCATATGACCAGGACAACACACGGTTAAATTCCTTAAATAAGGTCGTATAGATAGCAATATCCTCCTGAGAGCAGTTTGCACCAATATATACATTTTCCACAACCTTTGGGTTTGCAGAGATGTTGATAGGAATAGTAACGAAAATGTTTTCCATATCCCCCTCGTCAAAGATTCCCTCCCTTGGTAATGGATTGATTGGTATATCAGCATCACCTGCCAGTCTCACATGAAACTCTTGATTTTCAACCCTACTTAACTCTGGAAGGAAGTAGGATCTATGATGAAGATCTTTGCAGATATTATCTCGCCCACTCATGGATTCCAAAATGGTTTCGTCTGAAGGAAAAACCATGTCTAAGCAGTCGTTGATATACAAAGGGTTCTCTGCCCAAGTAGCAAGGTAGGCTTTTTCTGGTTCCTCTGAGACTGTAGGAGGAGCTGAAATAGGATCAACAATGGTGTTAACGATAGCTTGATAAGCTACTTCCACTGCCGATAAGGGCACTTCGGGCTCATGATGGGAAGGAAGGACCCAAGGATCCGTTCTATCGCTAACCGTTGCAATAGACTTCCCTACACCAGTAGAATCTAAATAGTTAATCGGGGCTGGAATATCAAATGTGCCCATTAATGATGAATAAATTCGAGCCCCTAAGCTATCTGAAGCAGGTTTGACCTGATCAACCAATGGCACAGTGGACTCATTTGTTTTCCTATGGCCCTTCCAAGTGAAACTGAGTTGGTCTACTATAACCAACTTCCCTTCGTGTGGAAACACTAATACCCAAAGAATGACCATTGCAATGGAATACATGGAATAAGTCCAACTTCTCCCCAAGATAAAGTTATAATCCAATGGCGCATCTATTACCTCTACTTCAACAGACACTGCCTTCCCTGCCAACTTTATCTAGAAATCTGGTAGGATACCATGTGGATGAAATGACCTTCCGTTGAAAGCAGTAAGTAGGATTTTCAATGGAACTAGCTATGGAGATCCAAGAGCCTTCCAGCAGGATAAGGACATGACACATGTGGAAGCACCCTCGTCGACAACTACCCTTCCAATGGTTTTCCGCCATGGATGACATCTGTCAATAAGGCCAGATGATATGGTAGGAGAATTTTGACATTAGACAAATTAAACTTAACCATGCGGATCGATGAATCCATACTACTTAAGGCTGCTAAGAGTGCATCTCGTTGGGTGGGACAACTCTGTAACACCTCCAAAGCTGACATCGCACAAGGGGTTTGGGCTAAATATTCAACTACAAAGTAATTGGATGCATCCCTAGCATTAGGATTGTGCAATTCTTTCTTGAAAACACCTTTTGGTATCTTAGGCATAGTTTCAACAGGTTTTTCAATTGTGAGAGGGTTAGAATTTTCACCTATAGACTTACCCTTCTCTGGAGCCTCTGTCTCATAGTTCTTGTTTCTAGTGTGGAGTAAGGTCTAGGATCAAACCATGTTGATATAGTTTGGGTTAGGGACATTAGCAGTGCCACCTGCTACATTAGAAGCTGACCCTACATTCTGTCCTTGGGGAAAATGATACTTTAGAACAACCGATTGTTTATTTTTCAACAACTTCTGAGCTTGATCTATAAGAGGGAATTGATGGGTCAGGTGATCTTCCTGGCACAACTTACATGGAAATTTCACCTTCTTCTTCTCTTTTCCCCCCCGTCAACATTTTTTGTGGGTTTGGGCTTGTTTTGGTTTCCATCACCTTTCTTCCCCTTTTTCTTTTTCCCACTGGGCTGCTGATTTTCCTTTTGAGAGGATTGAGCAAAAAAATTTGCATTTTGGGGTGAGGGGGCAGCCTTTGCTGCCTCCATTGTAGACTATTTAACAGAAAACTCATGGATTTGTTTCACCAAATAATCCACAGTATGAGATTTAACTGAACCAACCACACCATTGGCATGGGGTCCAGGATTAGGTTTCTCAACACTATGTGTTGGGCTCGGTGCATCAAGGATGATTTCATATAGAATCCCAGATTGAAAATATATAAAATCTAACTGTTGGGCCCTGAGGGTAGCCTCTTCCTCATTGGTTACTCCCGAAGTGGATACATCCTTGGATATATACGGCAATAAGGACTTAAGGAACCATTCTAACAAAAAATCAGGAGGGATAGTGGCCTTAATGAGCCTTTTTCATCTTCTCCACTCTTGGATGTGATCCAAAATATGAGTGGCTTTGTCCTACCGAAAGGTGGACAATAAGTCTATGCCGGCATCATACCAGATGGGAAGATGGAAATGGTTAAGGAACACATTAGCTAAGTCCCAAAAACTATTAAACATAGCAGAGGGAAGTTCAATGTACCACTTTGCTGTAGCACTAGTCATATTTCTTTGGAACAATCCCAACTGAATGGTGTCATCATTCAGTGAGTTGGAAGCGCACCGCAAGTGAAAGGTGGTGATATGATCCCCTGGGTCTTCACCGACTTTTCCTTAAAACTTTGGAATATCCGAGGTTAATTTAGTAGGGACAAGTGTCCATGTGGAATCATGTTTCATAGGGTCATTCATTAACTTGGACAAGTCTGGCAAGTTCAAAGTTTCCAAGAAAGGAAGATTGGGTCTGAACGAAGCCTGAAAAGTATGAGCTTAGGAAGTAGAAGGACTTGCCCCTTGATTCCCAAAAGTAAAAGTGGGGTTGCCCCTAGCTACCAGTTGCGAGGTAGTCAGACCACTTTTGAAAGGATTCCACCCATAAGCCAGTGGATTGTTCATATGTGGTGTAGTGTATGTGGTTTGAGCTGCTCCAGTTGAAACTGGAGTTTGGAAAACATGAGCAGGTATACCTCCGCTAAAAAGGGAGAAAGGAGAGCTCGTGAAAGGAGCTGAAACCGACATTTGAAAACCTTGACCATAAGGGTTAGTGTTTCCAAACTGCACCCCTACATATGCAGGTGTGAGGCCTACATATAGAGTGGATGGGGGAATGTGCCCCCCATTCCAAGGAAAACCCTGGACAAATGAAGAGGATCCAATAGGACCACTCTGAGCAGTGTGTGCAAAAGAAGGTGAAGTAGAAGGTACACTAGGAATCCCAGTGACCACCCCACTAGAAGTGCCTGCTCCATTTGTGGAAGCTGGTGGTTGAACCACTCGACTAGCTGGAGTTAAGGGAGTAGAAGGTATATGTATTCTAGGGGTACCAACCGGGGGAGGTGGCACTCCTTCAGCTGGAATACTTGAAATGGGGTAGAATCTCCTGCACTAGACATTATTCTACTCACAGGAACACCAGTCATAGGTGAAATGAAAGGACAAACCTGGATGATCACTGGATCGTTTAGGTCAGTAAGAGGTGAATTAAAATTTCTTGCAAAATCATTAGCTTGCAATTCTTCTATCTCTACCGTGGTTGTATCAACCTGGTTTTCCCTAAGTTCTGGTTCACCTGGAACTTCACTAATTCCTATCGGTTCGAAAGAACCGTCTGTGTCTAATCTCCACCTTTGAGGGGGCGGTGGAGGCTCCACTGTAGTAAACGAAGGAAGGTTTTGCAACCCTCTTGACCTTCTGAGAGGTTGGCCCTCCACAATTGAAAATTTGACTCTTCACGCCCTAAGGCTGGCTAAAAACAAACAAACCACAGAGAAATCACTACAAAATTTCCTAAAACCACAACAAACACAAAGGGTGTAAGATATGCTTTCCAGAAGAAAGATGAGAGACAGTTACTTGGCGTCCTTGAAGATGTTCTTAGCCACATGAGGAGGAATCACCCACCACCCTCCCACATTTTCTACAAGGGTTACCTTCCAAGCCCGTCCAAGGTCAACTAGAAATAGCCTTCCAATGTACCTGTGTATAAACCCTAAATGTCCAAAGAGACTAAAGGCTACCGCAACTATACAGATAGTCTGGGGGGACAGTCGTAAGCCTAGTTCGTGTGCATGGGCAGGTTATCAAAGATGAAACCCTGTCTAAGACAGAATCCCCAGATGGGCAAAAACCTTGGTCTATGCTTTGAAAAGGAATCATAGGGTTATCTCCTCAGTCCAAGCCTCCACGCAGCCTCATGCTTAACTCCTGTTTGAGAGGAGCTTCCCAGATACAATCAACATAGAAGAGGATTTACTTAATGATTGGCCAACTACGTCTGAATTTAAACACTACGGAGATTTAAACCCCTATTCCACAAGTCTAGCCTAAGCTAGTTGGTGTATGCGCCTATAAAATAAAACATACTAATAATTTTTAAATTATATTGTTCATTTTAAGGGATTTTCTTAGTCAGAAGGTAAATGGAATGAAAGACTGTGATGTTATATACTCAATAAGAAAAAGTAAAATGATGTATAAAGCAAATTGCAACAACTTAAACCAATTTTTTTTTTTTTTTTTGGTAAATGTAAGCTAATGAATTTGAAACTAAGTGCTAGAAAACTAAGACTTCTTTTTATAATTTTTGAAATTTTATTTGAAAAAAATACTGAAAAGAAAATGACTAAGTAAAACTAAATGCAAAAGTATAAGATGTTTTTCTTCACTTTTTCAAATTCTTCAAAAACTACAATGCAACTAAATGCAAATTTTTTGAGCAAGTTTGAATAATCAGAGCATATAATAAGTAAAATTAAGTATAAAAGACCCAAAATATCCTGCTTCAACCAAACAAGAAGAAGACTCGGAAAAAACTGACTTGGAGAGACTATTGAACCAAAAAACGTCCACTAGACTCACAAAAGAACAAATGCCACCCTGACACTACAAAATGCAGTACAAAATATAAAGTATCCAAAACCCTCATCACTGACCTAGACACAAAGCACTGAACTCATCAACCAAGCAGGAGGACCAACTTCAAATTATGAGATGAAAGAAAATTCAAATCAAGAAAGCTCAAAGGCTTGAAAAACAAGGACAAGGTGTGACACAAGACTTTTAGACTCAGAGAGTCATGCAAGAATCAGAGGACTCCCAAGCAAACAAAAATCAAACAAAACAAGGACAAGCAAAACCCTACTAAAAAATTATGCTTCTACAGGATATATGCGACTATGTATGCAAGCAACCCATGTACCATACGTGACTTTCTTATAGATAAACCCATGTATACAAGTTGTTATACGCGACTGTGTATGATAGCAACCCGCGTATACAACAACAACAAAAAATTTCAAAAAGAAAAAAAAAGTAAAGGATTTTGGGTGCACTACACTATGAATTAAAAGCAAGATAAGAAAAACCACACTCAGAATAAAAAAATAGAGCAAAGACTGGTAAAGATTCTACAAAATAAACCCACAGAAGGCTAGGCTCCCTAGTAGAGTCACCAGTTATGTTGTTTAGGACATTTCACCCTTATAACCTAGGGTATGGGGTTACCAACTTAATACTAACTTGCAGACAATCATCTTTTACAGAGAATGGAAAGAGAATAGGAAGAAAGTCTTGACTTACCCGATTAACAACGGTTGATCCAAGCTTGATCTTCTCTTGTTCCAATCTTCTCCAAAGCTTCTAGGGATGCTTCTCTTCACCTGCAAAGAGCCAATTATTCAAGTAATATCTCATATATATATAAATCAAAGGTTAGATGGAAAGCATAATAATAACATCATTGAACACATTCATTAAGCCAATACACATGAGATAAACAACACTAGATTGGAAGAAGAATTATCTTTATTAACAAAAGGTGAATAGGTAAGAATACAACCCAACTTCTGACACAAGGACTCCTCTACAACCAAGGAATCTGAGTTCTGCTTCTCCAAGACTCTGAAGATAAACCACCAGCATAACTTTTCTCTCCAAAAAATTGATTGATTAGCCCCACCCCAAGGCCTCTATTTATACTTTGGGAAATAGAGTGGTTTTGAAGGTTGGGATGGTTGAGACAGTTGGGATAGTTATGGATTAGGGCCTAACTAATCTCATATAATCTTGATTTATATTTTTTAATGTCGAATTAAGGTATACGTGGGTATTAATATAGGAGACTCGCGTATGACACGCGTGTTGCTCGAAGGAAACTCGCGTATGAAAGTATAGGTGGGTTGCAATGCACATAGTCGCATATGACACACGATTTGCAATGCACATAGTCACATATGCATACCAAAACTCATAGTAAAAATATATAAGGTTGGTCAAAAGATGATGCATCAAAGGTCATGCACATCTATAGTGTTTTGGCCACTTCAATCCAAATTGTCTTTTTGTGTACCGACATGATGAATACCCGCACTCAGATGGAGAAGTGCCATTTTGGCTGATAACACTTATGGTTCAGATCTTATTCCCATCCATCATTCATATTTTTACGTCTATCAGTTTTCCCCAGTTGTTCATAGTTTTCCTAGTCTAGCCCTATATCCTCATGGATCCATTGAAGCCTTTGTCCTTGCTGTTCCATATGCTAATATTTATGATATATCATAGTTTTATCAGCCTCATATAAGATCTAGAAAGGTGCTACATCATATTAGAATATTGACATGTGATTCACATCACAATTTTGCAGCTATTCAGGGAATTGGGTGTGAAATAAATTGTCTTAATTTCTGTACTCTTTGGAAAGGAATATGCACATATATCTTTTCCATTCAGATTATGTTTGTAGACTAGAGTTTGATAGTAGAAATAAGCATTTGGATAATGCTCCTACTTCATCAGTTGATGAGATACAAGGAGTCTCTCCTCTTTCTTCTTGCATGTTCTACACTCTAGCGCATGATCATGGAGTTCATGATTTCTTCAGCAAGTCCTTCATCAAGAAGAAGTTCATTCATCTCATTAAAGTGATGATGAAGATATGTTGAAGACATATTTCAAATTTTGTGCCTCGTCCTATCTTGAGGGAGGATTTTCCCCTTGTGGTTTTGCCTCTTTCCTCACTTTTTTGGACATAATAATTGTTAAAGGGTGACCATAGCCTTATTTTTGGGCCTTATATGCATCTATATTTTTTGACATACCATCATAAAGTTAGACTTATATGGGGGTGTTGGAATATATTAAACCCATTCATAACTTAGTATAAAATAATTAATCATTATTTGATTAATTATTCACGCACTAGCTTAATTAGTTGGCATCAACTTGCACCTTAAAGTCAATACATGCCATCTATATACTAGGAATGATTTATTTCTAATTTTGGGTTGATCTTGACCACCTTTTGACCATCTAGAAATAGTATATAGCACA
The DNA here is from genome assembly GCA_001517045.1 of Pseudotsuga menziesii. NCBI lineage: Eukaryota > Viridiplantae > Streptophyta > Pinopsida > Pinales > Pinaceae > Pseudotsuga > Pseudotsuga menziesii. Next base: position 58,116 of record LPNX010571963.1, read on the forward strand.
TTACAACAGATTCTGCTTTTCTAGCTTTTCTGTGGATAAGATAAAAACTAGTCAACTAGGAAACTGACATCTTTTGTTTCCAACCCATCCTCCATTGGTTTTTCTCCATTTTCTAGGATTAGCATGTTTTTCCATCTCCCTTGACAACTCACTCATGATTTTTCCAATTCGTGAGGTCCTTGATAGATTTGGGAAGTGCTTTAGCCACCTATGGGGGTTTGCTATATTTTGGTAAGTCGGCCTTTTTTAGCTTTATGAGTTGTCTCCATACAAACCAATTTTCCTATGCGGGATGTACTATTTATGTACACTATTATTCATCATTATTCAATGGAAGGATACACACCAATATTCATCTCTTCATTCATGTGATTCAATCCCTTTTATTCTCTCTATTTTTCCTGTGTATGCTTGTGAGAATTCTTAGTAGAAATATCTATTTCCTGTGCTTCTTCTTAGAATCATTGCTCATAGCATTGATCTATTATTTCTAAAAGCGATTCAAAACTATAATGGCCAAGGTTAGCTTCATAAGGAGTGACATACAACATAAAGACTGGTTCATTGTTTCCTTGGTACCCCACATCCGCATGTCACTGATGCAACAGAAGATCGCCTCCCAAGAGGAAGCCCTGGAAATTGCAATGAAGCTGGAGGCTTCACTAGTCAACGAAACACGGATTGGCATGAGCCAGATGTAGTTGTAGTTGGCGAATATTACTATCCAACTACATGATATTAATAAGGGAAAAGCGGTTCGCGGATAAATATGGTGCATTTTATGTCGATTTGAAGGAAATCATAAGGATCAGTGTCCCGACTTCAGTAGACACTTGCATTTAGGGACGTCAAATCCACTAAGTCAAGGAGGAATGCTTGGCTGCTGAATTTTTCAAACGAGGACATCGATCAGAGTAATATGTGTACTTACAAATGGTTGTGTCGAAACTAGCTAATATATTTTGTAACTTCTATCGATCAGTTAGTCATGATGAAAAGGATTGCAGAGATTATGATTTTCTCCAAGAAATAACTATGGATACATACTTTCTGAAATTAGAAGAGCGATGACCAACAAAGAGACCTCATTCACAATTGCAGTATAATCAACTGCAGCCGCAGTGTAATCAAGTGCAACCATAGTATAATCAATCGCAATTGCATTATAATTAGCCACAACCACAGCATATTCAGCGACGACAACAATTCAACCAACCACAGTACAACCAGCCTCTGTATCAACAGCAAGGGGGGTTCTGAGGAGGATTTCGCAGAGGTCGTAACGAAGGCTTTGGTCACGGGGAAAATTTTGGTCATGGTCAAGGATCGATTACTTGCTATAATTGTGGAGTGCTAAGACACTATCAGAGGTACTATTTGAATCTAGCACCTCAGTGTACTTATTGTAGTGTAGTTGATCACACTATCGAAGAATGTCCACATCTAATGGAAAAATGGAAAGCTAAAAATGCACTAAAAACACAATCAAACCAGAATACAAACTAGAATCAGAACCCTGGTCCAAACATACAAAAGATATTGGCTGAATTAAGGACACAACCAACACATGTCAACGTAGTAACAAGAGGAGGAGCTATAATAGGAGACGATGGAAAACTGCTAAATTCCCAAATTGCAGCTTGAAATAAGGTGCAATTAGACGTGGAAGCGGAAAAGAAACCTTCTTTAAAGTACAAGATGCACTGATCAAGAATAATGGTAAGTTTCCTATTTACAAGATGCCACAGAGTTTTGATCTGACAAGATGCCACAGAGTTTTGATCCGACAATTTATCGAAAGTTGCAAAGAAAGGTTAATACCCTAAAGGTTTTTCTATAAAATTGTCTAACGTCAGCCAAGGATCATGATGCGTTAGCAGAGATAGAAAACCTCTTATATCCACAAGAATAAAGGCAACAAGATCTCCCACTCAACTGGTTGCAAAAGAAGAAAACGGGAAGGGAAATGAGAATGAACGTCCATATTGATGAATATGATGTATATTCTGTCATTTCGGATCTAGGATCAGATTTGAATCCTAACCAAGAAGACATGGGAAATGATAGGGAAACCAAATCTAGTTTGGTCACCAGTACAACTTCGTCTGGAAGGATTGAAGACATACACAGATTTCTATGTTATCAAGATCATCAGCAATACTAGCCCAAACCCTGTGTTATTAGGAATTAGTTGGGAAATGGAAAAAATGGTTTTTATTATTTTCAAGAAAAGGACAATGACGTTCGAGAATCGCGACATGAGGGTAGTTTCCCCACTGGATCCCCTTGAAGGATAGCGATATGTTGAACCGATAAGAGACGAAGTTGCGAGAGGATGGGATAATGATTACAATGTCTTTGAAGACTACATAAATCCCACTGCTAATGGAGATTTGGAATGGAAAAGTATCAGTTCAGCATCTTCAGACTCTGACGAAGCACTAGAAAATTGGCAGAACTAGTTGCATGAAGTATCAATTAGGAAGTGTCCATGAGTCACTCAGTCACTAAGAAGGGTAGCGATAGAAGTATCTGATCTTCCAAAATACAAAGGACTACCCAACTTGGAAATATTCATCAGTGAATTCGAAGATAGAGTATTAGAACCACAACGCTTGTTGGAATTGGAAGAAGCACTGAAGGATACTCCGACAAGATGGTGAGCTACACACAAAACATCGATAGAAAACTAAGAAATATGTCGACGATTGATGGAAGTTCGATTTGGGGAGGAAGAATACTACCAAGGAAATAAATATGATGGAATAAATAATCCAATCGACCATGTGTTAACATGTCAAACAACATGGAAAATGAGGCCAAAGGAGGAATGGGTTCATGCATTTATCCACAGACTAGATGAAACACCACGGAGATGGCAAGTCTTCGCAGAACTACGACGAGAAATGAAAACTTGGGAAGAATTGACTACCAACTTCAGCAATAATTTCAGTTTCACAAATCAAAGTCCATACATCCATAGTGCGCTACATGGCATTCGTGACAACGTATTGGAAATAGTTTTTATTGGACTACTAATGGGACCAAAATGTGCACCAACACCGTAGATGATGATGGAGTGTGACAATGTGTCAGGAGAACTTGATTACGAGGATGATCTAAGAGTCATTTATGTTCCAAATTTGGAAGGAAGTCATGACATCGAAGCACCATAAATACCGTTTGCCAAATTCAAGTAGTCACTGAAGATAAAGAAGGTCAATATTGGGACAATGGAATACCCAAAGTTTGCTAGTATTGGAGACTACTAGGATGGTTCGACAATGGGGAAGGTCACTAACCCACTACATTAGTTTTAGGAATTCTTTTCGACAAAATTCTCTAAGATGAAAGGGATTTCCGCGGACTTGGAAGAAATGAAGATCCCTCTGAAACCTTATGCGAAACCAATGAAGCAACAATTGTATAGGTTGAATCCTAGATACAAAGAGTGTGTCAAGGCCGAATTAGAACGAATGTTAGATGTAGGGACTTTTGAGCCTATCAAAGAATCAAAATGGATTAGCCAGATGGTTGTTCAGGACAAAAAGATCGGGGAAATCCGAATATGCGTCAACCTAAGGAAATTAAATGATGCAAGTCTTCATGATCTGTTTCCCACACCATTTACTGACAAAGTATTATAAGAGGTAGGAGGGAAGGAAGCCTACTCATTCATATATGTATTTTTAGGTTATCAATAAATAAGTGATGTTTTTAGTACACGGTGATTCCATTCGGTCTCAAGAATGTGCCCACGATTTTTTCAAGGTTAGTTGTTTCCGCATTCAAATATTCCATTCATAAGTTCCTAGCGGTTTATATGGATGGATGGACTGTTATGGCTTGGTAAAATACCATACCACAAACATTTGATTGATGTTGGAAAGGTGTCGACAACATCATATTTCACTAAATATGAAGAAATGTGTCTTTTGCACACAATTTGGAATCCTATTGGGACATATTATATGCAAGGAAGGCATATTGGTCAACCTCGCTAAGATTGTGATAATTGAAGACCTACCAGCACCAACAATAGTAAAACAATTGAGAGTGACACTGGTACACACAGGATATTACTGAAAGTTTATAATAAGATATGCATCAATTACCGCGTTGATGGAGAATTTATTAAAGAAATATGCAAAGTTCGACTGGAACGACAAGTGCCCAATGAGCCTTGGCATACTAAATAAAAAAATGGTTGCTCTGTCGATATTAGTTTTTTCGAATTGGAAAAAGGAGTTTCATGTCCATTTCGATGCTTCGTCAATAGCATTGGGTGTGATGTTTTCCCAACTAGGAGAAGGATCAATCGACCACCCAATTGTATTTTTGAGTAATAATTCTTCCACTACAAAGAAACATTATACGATAATAGAAAGAGAAGGTCTGGCAATGGTATATGTGTTGCAAAATTTTCTCCACCACTTGCTAGGGGGGGCACTTCAAAATGTTTACATACCACTCATCCTTAAAATACTTAGTCAAAAAACATGTGTTGGGGGGGGGGGGAATATTTGTCGATGGTTTCTACTATTCCAAGAATTTGACTTTGAAATCATTGTGAAACTGATACGTTTTAACAAAGGAAGCAATCATATATCAAGAATAGAATTAGGAAAAGAACCAAGCAACATCGAGGAATGATTACATCATGCATAGAAATTTAGAGTTGGAATGGTTGACGACCATTATGAACATATCTTTCAATTTTTGGTGACAGGGAAAGCCTCTGATGAGTTCACCACTAGTAAGAAGAAACAATTGGTTGTCCGAGTCGTTGACTTCCAACTGATCGTAGGAAAACTATAAAAAATGGGTCCAGATGAAATTATTCAGTGATATGTCCTTCTGCATGAACATGAAAGAATGTTGGCAGAGGCACATGATGGTGTCGCAAGAGGACATTATGGAGGACATGCAACCGCTAGGAAGATACTCAGAGCTATATTTTGGTGGCCAACAGTGCATGGAGATGCAATAGACTATGCTAAGAGATTCGTTGTATGCCAATGAACGGGGAAACCATCATGCAGAGATGATATTCCATTTGTACCTCAGATAATGCTACAATTATTTGATAAGTGGGCTGTAGAATTCATAGGACGTATTAAACCACCCAAAAGAAGAACACGCACAAGATACATCATAACTACGAATGACTACCTAACAAGATGGGCCGAGGCAGTGCCAGTCAAGGATTGTACAGTTGCGACAACAAGAAGATTCCTTTCCTACTATATGGTTACTTGGTTTGGATGTCCTAAGATATTGATTAATGATCAAGGTACTCATTTCGTCAATAAAAAAATTAGAGAAATGACTGAGGAATTCCAAATACAACACAAAAGAAATACCCCATATCAACCACAAGCAAATGCAGCAGTCGAAGAATTCAATAAGATATTGGAGAATGCACTTACAAAGGTATGTAACACAAGTCATGATGATTGGGATCTAAAAATCCTTGCGATACTCTGCACCTATAGAACGACATGCAAAAGACTAACAAGTCAGACACCATTCAAGTTTTTTTACAGATAATAAGCGGTGATGCTAATGGAGTATATTGTCCCTAGTGTCCGCATATTAGCAGCAACAAGGATGAACAATGAAGGAGAAAAAAAATAAATATTGGTGAAGTTGTTGCGACTGGAAGAGGATCGCTTTATCGCAGGATTTCATTAGCAAGTAGAAAAGGACCGACAAAAGGCATGGAATGACCGCCACGTAAAGACGAAACATTTTCAGCATGGAGATATGGTTCTTCTCTATGACAACAAGTTTGTAAAACACCCAGGTAAGCTTCAGATGCATTGGATTGGTCCCAATGATATATAATTCATTGTCAAAAGAGGTGCCATATAGTTGCAAAATCTAGATGGAATACTTTTGCCGAAACTAGTGAACGAAATACGGCTAAATCCCTATTGGGATATCCCGACGTGATACCACTGATAAAATAAAAGAGTGAATAAATTTTGATAAAATCCTATTGACAGGAAGAAACACGATGAGAAATATTAAACCACGACAAGGTTTGGAGCTTGTCAACACTAGACAAGGCACAAACTGGTAAAATCAGGAAATAAATGAAGGAATTACGCCAAGCGAAGTGACGGTGCAAGCAGATAAATATGCATTTAATGACGAACGAGTGGAATAGATTTAAATAATTGGTGGAGTATTTCGTCAATTGATGGAGGATTTAGCAATTGTTCTTTGAATCCACTTGCATGAGAGGATCGAAGGTTATAAAATCAAGCCGAAGGGAATGGTTCGACCCACTTTGCATTTTGACAGAAAGAGTTAGAAAAAAGAGCGACAGAGACGAGGAACGGCGAAGTGTAATGGAGCATATAATTTCTAGCACAAGCACAGAAGGGTCACTAAGGGAAATGGCACAACTCATCCAAGAATAATTGCAGATCGAGTCCCTACCTGTGCAGATAGCCAGGAAGAAGAGAAGAGACACTCAACCACGAGCTTCACAAAGGAAACCCAAAGCAAAGTGTACCTCTGTGTTGGCCATGGTGACAGGGAGAGGAGTGAGCAGATCATCCACTATAGAGGAGGAAATGATAGTAAGAAGAACGAAACCAGGACCAGTAGTGCCTACGAGAGCAGGCATTCCTGAATATGTACCACTAAGGAAGGATGGGGAACCTACGATGTGAATTGGTAAGAATGATAAGTACACCATCAAGATTCCAGCGACACCAAAGGTCATCCATGTTAGAGGAAAAATACTGCAACACTTGCAAACATTGCAATACAATGACCATGATATTTTGGCCTACACATAATGCATGAAATACACACATGTGGAGATAATGCATGGACTAGGGGATCTAATTACAAGGGAACCATCGTAGTGGGCGTTGGGGTTGCAATGATCAAGACTTCTATTAGCCACCCATATACCACCCTTTGGAAGATCGACAGAGTTAAATGCATGCGTAAAGCAGTTACTGGCTTGATTCCATGACGAATATCTATGGTTGAGCACCAAAGTCCCAAACACAGTTGACTTAATTTCGCAGATCACATGATTACCCAAGGAAATGGTAAATCCAACATAATAATTCAAAGGAAAATATAATGAAAAAAATATTGTTGCGAAGCAGAAGCAAAAATATGGGGTAGTCAAGGATAACAGGGCATATGTGATCGACACCATCAACGAGCAAGCAGTCAGTATTGTAGCAAAGTTGTTTATGCTCAAAATCGTATGGAATAATGTCCCAAACCAATGGAGGATGTAGTATTAGTGCAATAGATCGGTAATCCATTTACATACTCATGGTTACTCATACTAATTACGTTTTTTGGTTGGATGGAACCACCACAGTACCATGGGATGGAGTTCGGAGCTACCGACATATGTCACATAACATGCTACAAACTTTTATGGGCACTAAATGACAAATAGAGGAAAATGAACCACAACACCCAATTATATATATATTTGGATGTGTTGTGAATAGAAGCAGTGAATATTTTGCGCCCGGAAGAAGAGGCAGTGAAGAATTATCGGAGAGTTACAAGGTTTCCATTATGTCCTATGAGGAAAGTCCTACAATAAACAATGAAAATGCACAATATAACTGAAATAGCAGAGAACATAAAATATTTTATCAATCATAGGCCACTAATTCGAGGGGGAAACCTCCTTTCAGCAGGCCCAATACAAAATAAATTGTGGATTCCTTCATTGGCCTCAACACATCATTAGAGGAAATTTGGGGTCTGTTGAGGCCTAGAAATTCGCAGGCAACAACATCAAGGGATTCTCCCCAGTTCACGTTCCCAACTAGCCTGTGACTGTTTGGTGTAGGTAATCCGTTCGGTTTGCGGTCCGGCTACCATAGGTCAAATAACAAAAACAAAGGTTTTACCGGTTGCGGCCCGGTCCATCGCGTATATTTTTTGTATTTCTTTTGACTTAATGTATGAGATGCACGTGCCTAATTAACAATGCAAGGTGATAAGGATGCAGGGAGCAGTCACAACGTGATGCACAGGTTCTTACCTCTCGTCTTAGCACCCACAAGCATCTAAATCACAAATGTAGAAATAAAGTAAAACTAACTATCTCTAGAGAGTTGGATTAATTCATGAGTAATGCAATATTGTTCATGTGTTATGGAAAATCACAGATAGATGTTCTTATAACCGAACATATAAACATGAATAAAGAATACATGATAAGATAGCTCATCAATAGTTAAAACTCCCATTAATCATAGTGGAAAACATCGTAAAGGTACTGAAGAACATTTAGACAAGAACATAGGTTCAGGGAGTTAGAACGCTCTTACAGCTACTAAGACACAGTTGAAAATGAAATAGTTCACATTCAACATTGCTCATTTAATCACATTGATACATTCCACATAGCACTTTCTCCAACAGGCAAAATTTGCAGTCTCTGGTTGAAAAACGAAATAGTTCCTCTTACAAGCATTAAGTTACAAGTTTTCCAGGGAAAAAGCCCCTTTGTAAGTTCAAACTTTCAAATATTTAAACTACAACCCTCGATCATTTGGGTTGCCCCCAAACGTATCACCTTTCGGTCCCTCGAAACGTTTCATCTTCCCTTTTTATTTTTTGTACGCATTCGTGATCTGATTAGTAACTGATAGATCTTTCGGGTCTATGACTTTGTCGCTATTCATTTTGTCTTTTCCTTCGTTTGTCCTTCTTGCGATCTTGCTGGCCATAATTCGACCATTTCCAAAACTGCCCAGATATGCTTTCGCGCCGTGGTAGTCTGAAAAGTCCCTTGAGTCCACCTGCAATTCATCAAAGTGTATCATTCATTGGGATTACATTCTAAAACAAAACGTCAAATTCTATCAATCACACGGCTACTCAGCAAGAAAGATCATGCGTTGCATTACTGTTAACACGGCAGGGCAGACTTATCCATAGCTGCAAAGGCGGGCTTTTAACAGGTGATGGGCGATGTGAAACACTTAAGCACGTTGGATTCGGGAGAGTTAAGACCTAACATGCGGGCGGGGAAACTTCAAATCGGAAATTGAAAAGACAACGACATCGGAAGCCAAGTGCTTCGCACAGCCGCAACGGCGGGAGGAAAAAGACTACGGACACACGACCCGCATCGGTGGTGAAGCGCTTTTCACTTCAGGTGCTTAGCTGGTTTGAGAGCCACAACAGCGGAAGATCAAAAGGTTATAGCCATGCGACACGAATCAGAGGGCGGAGCGTTTTACACTAGGGTGCCTAGCTACTTTGGGAGCCGCAACGGCGGAAGCAAAAAGGACAACAACCTCCGATCTAAGTGACAAAAAATTTAAATTTGGCAGCGATTGAAACTGTTTCGCCTCTGAAACAACATTTTGCAAAGGACAAAAGGCCTGACCCATTTTCAACTCAGCAAAACAAACTCTAAATCTACGATCTACAACAATTCCAAACATGAGCAATTTCTGAAAACCAGGATGAAAGATAATCTTCAAAAAACCATCCAAAATTAAAGCACGACCAAAAGGTTCAAGGATCCAAACAATTAAAAACCACGCTAAATCATGAGGAGGGGACCAAAATTTAAGAAATTTGGGGAAAACAGTTGCAGCTGTAACAATTGGCGACTACCTGGTGAACCTAGATCTCTGGACAATTTCCTCCTTAAGTAACAGACTGTTTAACAATAAAAACAATCATATTGAATTCTTTTAGATGTATGGATTTCCCAAATGGCAGATATATGAACTTTGAATCATTGAGGGTAGTCCAATTAGGAAAATGGAAACCAATATTTTAAAGTCAAGATAACTCTTTCGAGGCCAGAAATATGAGTTTCTTTTTTTGCCTCTGTCTTCGGGTAGCTTCCAGCTTGGACACCACAGGATCGTAACATATGGTAAACAAAAATATTCATTTGTTCCCCATTCCCATGCCATTTTTCACCTTTGTTGTGCTTTTGGACTTTTTGTCCTTTTAAGTCCTCCTCATGCCTTTCTTTCTGGATTTTTTATTCAGGCTCCTCTATCCATAGTGTCCTTTTGTGTGAGAGATGTATGTAATTTTCAGCTCACGGATGGAGAGGAACTTTTGGCAATTTTATACTCATGTGATTTAGTACTTTGTTTTGATACATATTGCTTTCTTAGGAGTTTTGACTCTTCTTAGCCTTTTGGCTTTCAATTCTCGGCATGGGATCATTTATATATAATATAATGTTTACCCTGCTTCCTTCCATGGATATTTTGCTGTCACCCCCTAGGACATTTTAAATGTGAGATGGATGGAGCCTCGAAATAGTATTCCGGACCTTTTAATCTTGAGTTACTTTACAGGGATTAAGCAAGACTTCAATGCGTTCATAGCCATTTAGGAAAACTGCTAAACTAGAAGAAATTCTATCAGGTAAAACCATAATACACAGTCTTGTAATCAAGGATTTTAGTTAGTCCCGAATTCTAATGTTATCCATGCAACCAAAGCTTGCTTCTTTTATTTAAATCAAACAGAAAATATAAACTAAAACAAAACTAAACTTCATGACTCAAAGACTCAAAAAACGACCAAGCCAGATTATTTATATACAAGATAGAAGAAAACAAATGAAACTTTAAGAAAAATAAGGCTTGAGAACTAAACCATTTACTGGTAAGTTCTCTTCCCACCCTTTCAGATCTTGTAACTTATAAGTGGAAGGGCCAAGTTTTGCCTCAATATGGAAAGGACCTACCCACAACTGTTGGAATTTTGTGTGTTTTCCTTTCTCATCATGGGGGTGATCCCACTTGAGAACTAAATCTCCCACCTCAAAGTCTTTTGTTCATGCCTTATGTTTGTCAAACCATCTCTTTATTACCTCTTGCTACTGCTTAAAGCACTCTCTGGCTTTAGATTGAGCCTCTTCTGCTTTCAGGAGGTTATATATCCTTATTTGCAAAACATCATCATCCGACCCTCTAGATTCTTGAGCTATTATGGAGGAAGGTAGCATGATATTGGGAGGGAGAATGGCTTCTTTACTGTACACAAGGGTATACGGAGACACTCCTATCAAATACTTGGGGGTGACTCTATCAGCCCAAAGGGCATTTGGTAGCGCTGAGTGCCAACTCCTCTAGTTTTCTATTACAGTCTTCTTTAAAATTCTAATCAGATTTTTGTTGGTGGATTCAGGAAAGCTATTCCCTTGTGGATAGTAGTTAGTGGAATAATGCAACTTTATTCCTTTCTCATGAGCGAAAGCAGTTAATTTAATCGATGAAAAGTAAGTAGCATTATCAAAAACTACAGAAACTGGAACTCCAAACCTGGTCATGATATGGTCCTGCAGGAAGCTGATAACCGCGTCCTCATTTATTTTGCGCAGCGGGATGGCTTCGACCCAGCGAGTGAAGTAATCGGTTGCGGTCAGAATATACTTGTGTTGCAGGGAAGAGTTTGGCTTTATCTCCCAAATAATATCCAACCCCCATTGCTCGAACGGCTCCGTGATCATCACAGGTTTCAGTGGTGGGGCTGCTTTAGGTTGTCTTCCACTACACCTTTGGAAAATATCGCATTTCCTGACATGTGCGTGTGCATATTTGAAGAGCGTAGGCCAATAGTAACCGGCTCTGAGAATTTTGTGAGCTATAGTATTTCCTGAATAATGTCCCCCAGCAGGCCCATCATGCAAATTCGTCATCACTTTCTTCGCATCTTCTTTCTCTAGGCATCTAAGAAGAACTCCGTCGTAAATGTTTCTGAATAATATTCCTTCAACAATTTGATAGGAAGCTGATTTAAGAAGAAGCTCTCTTGTTTGCTTAGAATTCCAATGTTCTGGAAACAGTCCTGCCTGCAGGTAATGCACGAGGTCCCTATACCAAGAATCGGGGGTTGTGAACAAAGGACATACATCCGTCAAATGTAATTCAACCTCGTCTTCCCAGGCGTGTTCGTCATTGTTCCCATTTTCAGTCATTAGTTTGCACAACCCATGCCCTTTGATTATGGAAGATGGCTTGAATTCGGGGTCATACTCTTGAAGAGTTGTTACCCAATTGCCCCTTCTTTCTCCTAACTCTTTCTGTACAAAAAGGGACCTCACAACTGGGTATGGGATGATCACCTTGGTTCGATTTTTTAATATGTAGGGCCTGAATTGTTTCACTGCTTTGAATACTGCATAAGCTTGTTTATCAATCACTGGGTAATTCAATTCGGCCCCTTGTAGACCAGTGCTCATGAAAGATATTGGGAATTCATCCCCACCATCTTCTTTTTGAGTAAGCACAGTTGCTAGTGAATCATCAGACGCAAAAGTATATAGAATAAAATCTTTGTCGAAATCTGGGATTTTCAGGGAGGGTGCGTGTGCAACATCAGTTTTAATTTTTCTGAATGCGTTCTTCTCAATCTCAGTCCACTTGAATTGTGCATTTTGCTTCACCATCTGCTGCAGAGGCTTGACAATCTGAGCGAAATCAGGCACAAATCTTCGCACGAAGTTTATTGTTCCCATAAATGATTGCATCCTTTTTTTATTATGGGGCAAGGGAATCTGTTCAATGGCTTTGATCCTTTCCGGATCGACAGAGATTTCCTTCTTTGAAACTATGTGACCAAGCAGCTTACCCTCTGTAATAGCAAACACACATTTTTTGGGATTGAGTGAGATGCCATATTTTCGACAGCGTTCAAAAATATGCCTTAGATGGAATGCGTGTTCTCCTCTCTTCTTTGAGAATATTGTAATATCATCGAGGTATATCACCACACTACGTCCAATCAAACCGCGGAAGGCTATGTCCATAGCCCTCTGGAATGTGGCTCCAGCGTTTATAAGCCCAAAGGGAATTCTTCTTTAAGCGAAAGTTCCCCATTTGGTCCTGAGTGTTGTCTTCAACCTGTCTTCTTCAGCTACTAATACTTGATTGTAGCCCGAGAATCTGTCGAGTAAAGAAAATAGTTCAGACCCTAAGACCATTTGTAGTAGTTGCTCCATGGGTGGAACATAGTTATCTTTGTCCGAAGCACGGTTTAAATTCCTGAAATCCACGCATAGCCTGATTTCTCCAGATTTTTTCCTTACTGGCACCAGATTTGAGACCCACTCAGAGTGTCTGACCTTAAAAATGATTCTGGCATCCAATAATTTCTTAACTTCATTCTGAATCAATGGCTCCAATTTTGGGTGCATTTTTCTTAAAGGTTGCTGATACGGTTTGATGCCAGCTTTGATGGGGATAACATGCTTGATGATGCTGGTGTCATATTTTTTCAAATCTTCATATGTCCAGGTGAAAACATCTTTATATTGTTTAAGCAGACCGATGAACTTATCTCTTTCTGCTGGTGAACAACATTTGCCAAGATTCACATATTTAGGATTTGTCTCAGTCCCTAAATTTATCAGCTCGAACTGTAGAGATGAGCTGTGAGTCTTCATGTTAGCTGGTCTTCTGAACTTTTCATTTAAATCGAACATTCTTTCTAACGTTCTGACTCCTTTAGGGATGAAATTATCATACTTCATCTCGGCCTGATGTTCTTCATCGTCTATAATTGCTCCTTTAAATACCTCATCATTTGTTAAGCATTCTATAATTTGTTGATCGTCATCGAATACTCGTAGGTTGGTGATCATATCAGGTACCGAGGGCCTGGAAAGTAATTCAATAGAGCATCTATTATTAGTAGGTACAAGCCTAGCGGCTGATGTGGCCAACAAGTCAGCTGCTGCATTTTTAAGTATTGGAATTGAAACAATATTAAATGCATTAAAACATTTGAGCAGATCCCATACCTCGTTTTGATAAGCTTTTAGGTGAGGGGAAACACAATGTATTTGATTCCAGATCTGTTTAACAATTATTTCAGAATCTCCAAAAACTTTTAGATTACTTACCTTTAATTCGATTGATTTCTTCAAACCTTGCACCAATGCTTCATACTCAGCCGTATTATTCGTACATTCAAACTCTAATATACATGAAAGAAAATGTTTATTATTTTTGGGGTCGATCAGGACACAGGCGGCCCCTGACCCTTCTAACGTCTTAGAGCCATCAAAAAACAAAGTCCAGAAATTGCTACCTACTACATGAGAATCTATTCCTACTGCTAAGTCTACTATTTTACAGTCGATTTCATCAGCCTATGAGAATCGAAGGAGATCAAGCTAGGTGTCTGACGTGTTGCTGGCTTCTTCTACTTGGTAATTTCCTAGTTCCAACTCAATAAAATAATTTCCCAACACAGAATCCATTGGTTCATTCTTCTCCTCAAGTCGAGTAATGTTGTGTTTCATGTGAGGCTCCCTCAAAATCTTAATTTGGTTCGGACTTCCTTTATATGGAAACCATAGATGCGACCAATCCGAGGAAAAATATCCATTTAGTTTGGCCGACCAATCTCTACTCAGAACAATACCGTAAGCATCTGGTATATCAGCTACCACAATATTAATGATTTGGCACACTTTATCATTTGATGCCAGGCGAACTAGGACATCCTCCATCTCACCAATTACCTTTACATCTGTCCTATCCAACTGAACAACCCTCCACGTGGATGGCGTAGGCTTCCCGTTTATCATTTTACAGACTGATATTGGCATGACGTTAACCGACGCCCCTGAGTCTACCAGGCAATTATGTACATTGTGATTAAAAATTTCAAAAGTGAGGGGGAAAGGTGGATGTTTACTCTTAGACTTACCTCCAATGCTGGTTTCTTCGATTTCTTCTTCTTCTTTAGGCCGATTATCAGCAGGCAGCCTCTCATCCGATGCTTCCAGTTCTTTCAATAGTCTTTCCTTTTGCTGCGGCACTTTACACATTTCAAATAGTGAAACATTCGCCTTTACCTTCTTTATATCTTCCACAATGTCATAATCCATCTGCGGTTCAATGGGATGCGGTTTATCAGCATTCATCTTTTCTTCATTGAGCTTGGCCAGCGTATCTTTCTGCCTAGGATCTTGGCTGGTAATGGTGAATTCGGGAATTTTATCAGCTGCGGAATTATTTTGAAATTTCTTAACATTTTTCTGCAGCCTTTTGATCTTTGGGAGTATGAGACTGTCTTCTTTAATGGACCCTTGGCTCCTTGTTGTTACGTTGGTTTCCATGACGTCCTTGTAGCCCTGATTCTTTTCTTCTTCAGCATCAAATAACGAAACAAAATTCCACAAAACCATGGTTTCCTCTTCTTGTTCCTTCGTTGAAGTGGTACTCTCTTTTCTTTCTTCATCTCCATCTTCTGTTAATTTAGAGGCCAATAGCTGATTCATAACCAATGTCACATAGTTTATCCATTGAGGACAATTCTTTTCAGAGTGTGGTTGCTGATGGAAAGTGCAAAAATTGTCCATGCCTACCTTTGTTAAATTCATAGATGCAGAATTGTGTGGAGGAGGTTGGGACTAATTGTTATCCTCTCTTTTCTTGTAATAGGGTTTGTAGAACTTTTGAGTTTTCTTCTCTTTATCCAAGTCTATGATCTTGTTAGAAAGATTCTGCATCATCTTTTCCATACTCTCAAAATCTGGTGATTTCTCTTCCTTAGGCTTAGTAAACAATAAGGCTTTCCTTCCCACACCTTTCTCTCCTGACTGTTCGGGATAATCTTCGATACTTTCTCTTTCAGCCTCCACTATTTCCGCCTCTTCATAGGTTTCCACCAAAGTAGGCTTGGCCCTTATTTTGGAAAACATGGCCAACTCAAGGCCTAAAGCCGAAGTATAATATTCAATCAGGACCTTGTCCGAAGGTTTGTCAGCTTCAGAAAAATTCTTGAGGTATGCTGCAAATCTTTGAGTAAAGATGTGCACCTTCTCCTTTCTCTCTTTCTTCAAGGCGCATAGTCCTTTCATGAGGGCTGCATGAGTCTTTTGAGTCGCATACTTGCTTCTGAAAATTATCTCAAAGGTATCCCAATCAGGGATAGAGTTTGCAGGAAACCCAAAATACCATGATGCTGCAGCTCCTTTAAGGGTGTGAAGAAAAAGTCTGCAAACTACATCCTCATACTCCCCCGCCCTTAACCCTTCTATGGCCAAGTAAAAACTTTGCAGGTGGTCATCTACTAGTATCTTCTCACTTGGGTCGAATTTGGGAAGCATCTTCTCAAAGGCTTGAGGTAAATCATGTAATGGAGGTGTTAGATTTAAAGGTGATCTGACTCTGCAGGAAGGTGGTGGATTCGATGGGTTTGGTGGTGGATTGGCGTTAACGCCTGCCATGAGTCTGGGTGGAGAGTGAGGAGGTTAGAAAACAGGAGTGTGAGTAGGAGAACTGTGAGGAGTATCTGGGCCTTCTTGATTCAAAGGTAGTGCAACTTCTTGTAAGGTTGTTTCCACAACTTCTTCCCAATCCCCAACCAGCACTAAGTCTTCTACTATAGGACGATCTTTCCTTTTATATTCTCTTCTAGGAAATTCAGGGATGATTGGCAATCCTCCAATCTTCTTTAAATATGCCCTGGTGTGTCTTCTCAGATCATTAACAACTTCGTTGCCAACAGAATATATATGTTCTCTACTCCTTTCTTCCGGAATTGGATTATGAATCCCACTACTTTCAGAACTGTTACTGGTGGAATAATCTCGGGAAAACAGGTTTCCTCAGCCAGCCATGCACTGGCGGCCCTCCTTCTAGCGCTAGAAACTATTGAGGCCTGGAAATTCGTAGGCAACAATAACAAGGGATTCTCCCCAGTTCACGTTCCCAACTAGCCCGTGACTGTTTGGTGTAGGGAATCCGTCCAATTTGCAGTCCGGCTACCGTAGGTCAAATAACAAAAACAAAGGTTTTATCGATTGCGGCCCAGTCCACCGTGTATATTTTTTGTATTTTTTTTGACTTAATGTATGAGATGCATGTGCCTAATTAACAATGCAGGGTGATAAGGATGCAGGGAGCAGTCACAATGTGATGCGCAGGTTCTTACCTCTCGTCTGAGCACCCACAAGCATCTAAATCACAAATGTAGAAATAAAGTAAAACTAACTATCTCTAGAGAGCTGGATTAATTCATGAGTAATGCAATACTATTCATGTGTTATGGAAAATCACAGATAGTTGTTCTTATAACCGAACATATAAACATGAATAAAGAATACATGATAAGATAGCTCATCAACAGTTAAAACTCCCATTACTCATAGTGGAAAACATTGTAAAGGTACTGAAGAACATTCAGACAAGAACATAGGTTCAGGAAGTTAGAACGCTCTTACAGCTACTAAGACACAGTTGAAAACGAAATAGTTCACATTCAACATTGCTCATTTAATCACATTGATACATTCCACATAGCACTTTCTCCAACAGGCAAAATTTTCACTCTCTGGTTGCAAAACGAAATAGTTCCTCTTACAAGCATTAAGTTACAAGTTTTCCAGGGAAAAATCCCCTTTGTAAGTTCAAACTTTCAAATATTTAAACTACAACCCCCGATCATTTGGGCTGCCCCCAAACATATCACCTTTCGGTCCCTCAAAACATTTCATCTTCCCATTTTATTTTTTGTACGCATTCGTGATCTGATTAGTAACTGATAGATCTTTCGGGTCTGTGCCTTTATCGCTATTCATTTTGTCTTTTCCTTCATTTGTCCTTCTTGCGATCCTGCTGGCCACAATTCGACCTTTTCCAAAACTACCCAGATATGCTTTTGCGCCATGGTAGTCTGAAAATTCCCTTGAGTCCACCTGTGATTCATCAGAGTGTATCATTCATTAGGATTACATTCTAAAACAAAACATCAAATTCTATCAATCACACGGCTGCTCAGCAAGAAAGATCATGCATTGCATTACTGTTAACATGGCAGGGCAGACTTATCCACAGCCGCAAAGGCGAGCTTTTAACAGGCGATGGGCGCTGCGAAACACTTAAGCACGTCGGAGTCGGGAGAGTTAAGACCTAAGATGCGGGCGGGAAAACTTCAAATCGAAAATAGGAAAGACAACGACATCGAAAGCCAAGTGCTTCGCACAGCTGCAACGGTGGGAGGAAAAATACTATGGACATGTGACCCGCATCAGTGGTGGAGCGCTTTTCACTTCGGGTGCTTAGCTGGTTTGAGAGCTGCAACGGTGGAAGATCAAAAGGTTATAGCCATGTGACACAAATCGGAGGGCGGAGCATTTTACACTTCGGGTGCCTAGCTACTTTGGGAGCCGCAACGGCGAAAGAAAAAAGGACAACAACCTCCGATCTAAGTGAAAAAAACTTTAAATTTGGCAGCGATTGAAACTGTTTCACCTCTGAAACAACGTTTTGCAAAGGACAAAAGGCCTGACCCATTTTCAACTCAGCAAAACAAACTCTAAATCTGCGATCTACAACAATTCCAAACATGAACAATTTCTGAAAACCAAGATGAAAGATAATCTTCAAAAAACCATCCAAAATTAAAGCACAACCAAAAGGTTCAAGGATCCAAATGATTAAAAACCACGCTAAATCATGAGGAGGGGACCAAAATTTAAGAAATTTGGGGAAAACAGTTGCAGCTGCAACAAGGTCTAAAATGGGCCTTATGAGAAAACAAGCCAACAATAAATTCTTGTGAGTTGGAATGCAAGAACCAATAGAATTTCAATAAAATGAGTCAACCATAATGGTTGAATTGACATATTTGTCATATAAAACACTACTTTTTTTGTTCGTATTTTCAACATATCTCCCTGTGTTTTTACTCAAATTTTGAGTGAGAGGGCTCGTTGGATGGGGAATTAAATCCCGCATCCAACGAATACCCACACCGCATACTTTTTATGGACTCCACTTCCCAAAAAATAAGAAATACCAAAAAATACGTGATGAAATTTGAGTAAAAACAAAGGGAGATATGTTGAAAATACGAACAAAAAATGTAGTTTTCTTTCTTTCTTCCTCCAAAATTAATAATTTTTTTTTATTAATTTAAATATTATTTTATTATTTTCCTTAGGAGGCCCATTTTAGACCTCAAATTTCCTCTAATGACTTATATACTAAGTCTAATATAAACAACTTTTACTCCTCACGAATGTGGGATAATAAAACATATTAACTCGACGACTTAACAACTATTACTCCCAATGAATGTGGAATAATACAACATACTAATGGGACGAATTACAAAGCATATGTGTCCAACAAAATATACTAACCAAATAAAGAGGAGGGTTGACACAGGTTCTTAACAGGGCCTCAATATATCTTCATTCAAGCACGTGCAGATCCTTAGAAGCAATGGCTAATGACACTGAAAAACTGGACACTATAGTGGATGAATGGCCAGAATAATGAAAGGTTCCAGTCAGCTGAGACTAACTATTAGACCCATAAGCGGGGTCGTTGGAATACAAACCAGAAGAATAGGAAGAACCAAAGGTGTCAGAAGAGGAATAACAAACACGGGATGAAGCGTGATCAGTGACGCCTACAGAATCAGAGCTTGAGAAACAACAACAAGAAGTGCAGACAAAGTGCAGGGTTGAGCAAGGTGAGGGGAGTGGAACTGCTGGACTCACTGGTGAGTAAAATCGTAAGATAATAGATGCAATAACCAAAGTGGTAAATGAAAACCAGGAGAAGGTTACACAACATGTGACCGAATATTTTCATTAGGTAATGAAACTACTCCAAAATCTCAAAAATGCAGTACTTGACACAAAGATACTGTAAGAAGACACATTACAAAGAGCAGTTGAGGTAGACATTGGCACAAATGTGTGACTAGTGCATATTTTACCACAGGAGATGAAGATTCATATTCCACAATATGAGTGGATGATATGATTGGTCTTGATTTGACCTCAATTTCGATGTCGATGCTGACACACATTCAAAATGCAGCAATTGAGGAAATCAAGGATCGAGAAGCAACAATTGACGATAAGATAGTCCACTATAAACAACAAGTACAAATCACTGAAGAGGAGATTCGACATCTTAAAGCGGAAAAAGAGGTCATAATCAATGAAAGAACAAAGGCATTCAATGACAGGAAAATATTAGAGTTAGGGATGATTTTAAGGAACCATACTTATTTAAAAGTGTATAAATGTTGGCAAATATTACCAATTCTTATAACGCCAACTATAAAATGATTGGCGATATTTTTCAAAAAATAATTTAATTTCCAAGGATTTTATATCGTTTATATAATAATTTGGCGATTTTTAGGGCGAAAAATTTTTACCCCATCAAAATTGGGCGAAACAGGGCTTCAAAAAATGCAAAATGATGAATATTTTTTGGGAGAAAAACATGGAAAAATATCCCAATGGGATAAAATTCACCCCTAAAATTATCCTTGATTAGAGTGTGCGGTCTCCTTGGCCTACGAAGTGGTACCCAAAGTTAGTTAGGAGATTCTTGCAGGAAGGACACTACAGTTAGGAAAAGTTGTTGCAGACCTACAAAAGGAGAATGAGGAGTTATAGGCTAGGGTGGAACCTGGAACACCATTCGAACAAGTTTTGGAAAGGAAAGAAGCGATTGAGGATGCGATGATAGAAATCACGGAACTAGAGAAGGCGGTACAAACAATTGCGGAAGAGGTAATGCAATTTTGGGGAATTTGGGTACAAGATGAACAGTTGCATCAGCTAAAGGTGCAACTTAGCAAAGTAGAATCTCATTTAGAAGCATTGAGGGGATCTCTTAAGAAAATTCCCGTACTTGTGCAAGTGACGAAGGCATCAGAACTTAAAGAATTATGGAAGTGGGTCAACAAGGAGCACATAAGGCACTAATGAAGATCAACACAGCAGAACAATTGGCACTCAAGTCCATGGAGGGAATGATGAATACCAAGGTGAAGTTGATGAAAGTATAACATAATTTTTGGGAAATACCTTATAGAACAAGAAGCAGAAGAGTACACAACAATCAGGGCGTCGGTCAGAGAAGCTTTCGATCAAGTCAAGACAACATATGATGATTTCAAAGCACAACAGAATGCACTAGTTCCGTCCAGCTGAGGTGGCTCGAGGACAAGCCACCATTTTTTGTTGGGGGGCTGTTGGCACAGGGTTAGAGTGCATAAAGTGTGAAACCTCCATCGATGGAAAGGATGTCAAAATTGACAAAGGTCAACCACTAAGGGTAAAGAAGCTGAAAAATAAGGATATTTTGGGTAAATTAGTTAGTGATTGGTCAAGTGAACCACCTTGTAATGACCAAGAGATCTTATAAGTATAATTAGAATTGGAAATATTATAGACATGGATGGTCTTTCAATGGTTCCTAGAGGAATTCTTGTGATTTGTGTCTTAGAGGTCAACATTTTGAGAACTTTTGGGTTGTAATGTTTCACACCTATGGATGTTATTGTATCTGAGGATGTTTTCGGTACGGATTTTTTTTTGTAGCCTCTTTTCGGCACTTTGGTTTCAGAAATTTGTTGATCTACTATGTGTTAGTGATGAATGAGTGTGTTATGTTTGGGTTGTTATATTTTTCTACTATGTAAATGATGCGAATTACTGCAATATTTAATTATTTAATGTATGTTGATATCTATGTCGATCTGAATATGTGTTAATGCGAATAAGGATTATAATGGTAAGTAGAACTGGTTAATAATGAAGTTGCATTGTATCTTGTTATGATCTTAGATATCTGGTTGATGATGCGATTAATTATGAGATAATGTGCGTCCTCTTCCTACTGTGGAAACATGGTTCTTGCAGCCCTCCCTCAGACATCTCGGGTGAGACTGCAGCTACTCTGTGGGTGTTTCTAGAAGGGTAAAACCTTTCTAGGTCGATGTTTAGGGAGTCTATGTCAACAATTCTTGACAACAATATGAAGTGAACCCTTGTCGATAGAGTTGTGTGTCAAGAGGTTGTTAGGGTTAACCTTGACTCAAGAATGAATCAAAGGTGGTTTAGGTCTTGCACATAGTTTTCTAGCACATGGTTTTGTGTAGCCCATGGTATTTTCCATGGTATTGGTGGTGCTAAATTTGAGAACCATATATCTAGAGGCCAAAATGAGAGTTATTGGAATGAATTATGCACTGGAATAATCAATATCAATGTACACTAGGAAAATAATTCATGACACATATTTCAGATTAATCAGGCAAGAAATGCTTAGATAATCACAACATTAATCTTCATTCCTTAATGAGTAATACAATGGTGTTACAATAAATAGAATGTGAATATTATGGATAGGATTCTAATCTACCAACTAAACTTGACTGATCTGTTAACTCAGTGATTAAAAATCATAGTTGGAGCTCATTAGTCTAACTTCGGATGTCTAAATCATTCTACAATCAGTTAATTAATGATGTAGATGGACAAAAGGTGCCACTCTCCCTACATGCATGCAAAACTAATTCTAGGTAAGTGATAGTGATCTAACTAAAAGTAACTAGAGGATAACTCAACATAACTGCTTACCTACCACATCCAACTGAAGGTGACTACTGGTGTCACTCAAAGTGGGATCCTATAATGTAGGGATTGGTCCCAAGGGCTCCTAAACTTATGCAATCAAGTGGAGTAAGTTGTAGATGAACCATAGGCATGTCCCCCATACTCTAGTACAATGATAATACCCCTTAAGTTTGGAAAAATGACCAAATAGACTATATTGGACAAAGGAGGATTAATTAATCTTAACACCCCCCTTAATCCTAACTTTGAACAACTTGGGCCCTGGAAACTAGGCCAAAATTCTCCCATACAATCTAAATGAAATAAAATAATAAAAATGGGGAAAACCTCATGGGAAAACCCCCCCTCAAAATAAGGAGGTAATAAGGAAACAAGCTTCCATACTTAAGAGAAAATATTATCTTTAGGAAAAAACTTGTGAAAAATTTGTTGTAATTTGCAACTTTATGGAGCAGCCATGCAGAATCATGTTCTTATATTCATCAACATCTTGGGACTGTGCATATGACCCTTTTAATATTCTTCCAATTTGATGATGGATAGGAGAAGGAGTGTTTCCCTTGTCTCTTCTTTCTCGAGGAATAATGACTTGATCCAATTTGTTATTCAGTGGGACAGATTGTGGATCAGTCCTTACCATCAAGTAGCATCTGTCAACAAGATTGTTGCACCTCACTGAAGTAGGTTTAACTGAAAGATAGAGCGCAAAATATTCATTCTCATAAAGGGACCTCATTCTTCTTCTGTCACTTGGATCCCCAACAACATTCACAGCTGCTTCAATGAGATTTTGGGCCCAATTAGACTTAGGCCACTTATTTGGAATAGCAGGTATATCTCAATATAGATACTCTTGAGGCTCAATCTAAATATCAAGGTCATTTTGATCTTGTTCCTTGTCTTCTAAATCTGAAACACTAGACAATACATCATTAACAAAAGGTGTAGATAGAATTTGTTTACCTCCCCTTTCGAATGGCAGTTGAGGTTGTACTAGATATGAGTATGGCAGAAAGTGTGAGAATTCATATTCCTTTCAGGCATGGTTTGCAACACCCTTCACTACAATACTCACAGTTAAGATATATGTGATTTCTACTGAGTATCGACCAAATACTACTCGCTTTGGTGGGATAGTATGTGTCATCTGATATACAAATAACAAATTTTAAGTTGAGGGAACATAGAGTACATTTATGAATATTCCATGCTTTAACTTGACAGAACCTTTTCCTTCAACTCGAATTTGAGTGTCATCTCCCATGTGATTGCAAGGCCCTCCAGTAGTTTGTAATGAAGAGAATGATTCTTTGGATGCAACCATATGATTAGAGGCTCCTGCGTCAATGAGGAAGGAATGTATTTTTGAATAGTTAGCCTTCAGTGCATGGAATCTCTCATCACGATCTTCAGTCGCTTCTCTCGAGTCAGTATTCCTTGTGCCTTCTGGGAGGGAAATATTGTGTTGCTCAATGATTTTTTTGCATTTGATCAATGTTATTCTACATATAATGACTCTCTTGATGAAAGCCTCTCATATAGTATGAGAATTTAGCTTTCTCAAATTTATTGATTTTCTTGGAACCTCAGGCTCCATTGGAATATTTTTTATTCTCCTTCCCTTATTGCTTCCCATTTTCTTGCACATTCCTAGAGTCTCCATCTAATGGGGATAGATTGTTCTTGGAGGCACTGATTAGCACTCCCATTTGAATCAATTTGTCTTGCTCCTGGATCAATGAATCTACAAATGCATCTTGAGAAGGAATTTTCCAATTTGGGATGGATACTCTTCCGGAATGGAAAGTAGAGACAAAGATTGAAAAATTTGAGCCAAGCTTTCTCAGAATTGATAGCACAGTATGCTCATCCTTCCTCTCTATCCCATATTGTTTGCATTGCAGTGCTGGGGCTTTTTATTTTGAAAATAGTTGTTGAATAGTCTCGAAACTGCTGGGTTGTAGTGCAATGAGTTCATTCTCCATAATATGGCCTCTAATCTCATATTGTTTTCCAAACAAAGATTCAATATTTTCCCATACTTCCTTTGGAGTTTTGATTCCCTTAAGGTGAAATAGAATATTCCTGGAGATGTTGGATTTCTCAACATATTTATGGGGCTCAACTTCTCTTCCCATTGCCATCCTATATAGTCCCTTGTTGCGCAAGGGGATATGAATATCTTCCCTCCAATCAATGTAATTCAAGGGTGTAAGGATTTTGGGTGTAAGAGCATAATATTTATCCATTTCACTGTATGTTGATTAGTCAAAAATTTAAAATATACATAGGTACCTACAAAAAATCACTGCAAAACAATCCAATTCACAATCATGTGTTATTTAAATCCTTTCCACCTCAACATGTGCACTTTTTCAAAGTCCCTCACACCTACAAGGACTTCTATCGAAAACCAAATGCTTCTGGTGGAAGCATGGAGGTTTCTGAGGTTTGAGTTTAGCTTGAACTTCACTCAGATACCATGTTAAATTTGAGACCCATAGATCTACATGAAAAAATGAGAGCTATTGGAAAATAATTATGCATTGGAATAATTAAGATCAATGTACACTAGGAAAATAATTCATGACACAAATTTCAGATTAATCAGACAAGAATTTCTCATAGAATCACAACATTAATCTTCATTCATTAATCAATAATACAATGGTGTTACAATAAATATAATACAAAGACTGAGGATATGATTCAAATATACCAACTTAACCTGACTGATCTGTTAAATCAGTGAGTAAAAATCACAGATGTAGCTCACTAGTCTAACTCCAGATGTCTAAATCAATCTACAATAAGATAACGGATGAGGTAGGTGGAAAAAAGGAGCCACTCTCCCTGCATGCATGCAAAATTGGCACTAGGATAACTGATAGTGATGTAACTAAAAGTAATTGGAGGATAACTCAACATAACTGCTTACCTACCAAAACCAACTGAAGGTGACTGATGGTGGCACTCAAAGCATGCTCCTATAATGTAGGGAATTGTCCCTATGGCTCCTAAACTTGTGCAATCAAGTACAGTAAGTGGCAAATGACCCATAGGTGTGTCCACCATACTCTAGTATAGTGATAATACCCCCTAAGTTAGGAAAAATGACAAAATAGAATATATTGGACAAAGGAGGATTAATTAATCCTAACAGGCAGCCCATAGTAATATCCTATGGTATTGCATGTAAAGGATCCTTTATAAGGCTTCATGAGGCTCCATTATAAAGTGGTATGGAGGTGAGTGGTGGCTAGCTCACTGTTGATGCCTAGAAAACCCCGGGTCCCGACAATAGGGATTCTCCCCAATAACTATTCCCAATTAGATCATTTATCATTTGGTATGGGGAGTCCGTCCGTGTTACGGAGAGAAATTCCTATGGCTTGGGGTACCACAACAGACAGCTAGACTCCAGAAATCAATCTTTCCCAATATGCAATAGAAATAAACAATCTAACACTAAAGGATCGAACCTCGTACCTTATTCCAGACGGTTGTAGTAGATCCCCGTTGAGCTTTCCAATCTTCAGCTTGAATTGTTATAGCATGTCCTCAACAACAAGTAAACAATACAAGCATACTATATTTCATGGTGTTAGATCTATTCTAGCATATATAATCAATAATGTATAAGCATTTGACATATTCCAATGGATGCAACATTCATTCAAATACACATTACTGGACAGGAAAAGATATTTCTATTAATAAGAATCAGAGATTACAAGTGACAACCTCTGACGGCACATCTGCGAATCGGAGAAACTGAATCCCCCACTTGGGCCTCCACCAGCTCAATCCTCCATCACTTCGATAGCAAGCTTACTAACAAAGGGAAAGCTTGGGAAGAACACAACAGTGCTCCAAGGAACAAAGGGATGCAGACTCAAGCATAAAGTTCTGGCAACAATGGACTATAATTTCGATGCTCTCAATTTTCTCTTATGCTTTCAATGTACCAATGGGTTCCTTATATAGTTCTTCAAAGGGATACTGAAGGGTCGAATCCGTGCGATCTCAAGGCATATGGAAGGCCAGGAGTCATATGAGTCGGATCCAAGTCAAGGAACAGTCCAAAAGGATTTGGATTTATGTACACATCCCGATGTACGCGACTATAGGGGAAATATCCGCGTATGTACGTGGATATCGAGGGAAAATCCGCGTATATAAATATTCTAATGTTTTTAGGGATGATCAAGGTAACATCAAAAGATATAAAGTGGTCCAAAGGGGCTAATGAGTCTGCAGTGGGACAAGGGAAGGCCATA
>LPNX010571963.1:94720-214526 GCA_001517045.1 Pseudotsuga menziesii
CTATAACAGTCCGGTTAGCGGCCTGGCTACCGTAGAATTAAAAGAAAGTTTTAAGTCTGTTTTACTGGGTGCAACCCAGTCCACCGTTTATGGAATTTTATATTTAGGGATGAAATGCAAGTGCCTAAACTAAATGCAGGTGATTTCCAAAACAAGAACCTCCCAAGCAGTTAGCCATAAGTGAGTTGTGCAGGGTCTTACCTCTCGCCTTACATGAATCGATTATCCCTCAATCACCCAAAGAAAAGAACAACTAGTCTAATCTAGACTATTCTAACTATCCCCAGGGAGCCGTGTTTATATCGGAATGAGTAATATACTGTATTGTTTGCATGTGGAATCCTACAGGTAGTTGTTAAATTCTTCACACATAAATACAAAGGAAAAAATATACACAAAGATAGCTTTGTTCGGTTTAAACATCCATTACTCATTTATTGCACAAGATTCATACCAGAAAATGAAATCATTCATAAACACAAAAATAGTTCAGCAAGTTTAGAACGATCTCATAGATTGTACAACATGCTAAAACATAAATAATTCATCATTTACCGTTCCACACAACCTGTTTAGAAACTCGTA
Organism: Pseudotsuga menziesii; assembly: GCA_001517045.1. Classification (NCBI taxonomy): domain Eukaryota; kingdom Viridiplantae; phylum Streptophyta; class Pinopsida; order Pinales; family Pinaceae; genus Pseudotsuga; species Pseudotsuga menziesii. Next base: position 95,306 of record LPNX010571963.1, read on the forward strand.
CAGTCCTTCCTCTAGCAAAACTTGATTCTCTTTATTTATAAAAGAAGTAGTTCTCATACAAATTATCTTCAACATATGTGCGCTATAAAAATTCCTCTCTAATCTCTATCCTACCTCTATTTATCCATTTACAATTGAATCTTGGGTTGCTTCTTCCTTTTGGGTTTCCCTAACCCTTCGATGTACAAAATTTGTCTTCTAGTGTACTTACACTAGGAAATGGAAAATAACAAATAGTTTACATAAATTTGCCACATGGAGATAAAACAAATTCTTATGTGGGCCCAACTGGTTTCTTAATAGAAAACACCCCATGCATGAGCTTCCTCCTCTACCTCTGTTCTTCTTCTTCTTTCTGCTTATGTGCTTCCTCGGCTAATCATTTCTCTACTTCCTATAATAACCTTTGGTCCTCCTCGTCCCTTTTCTTTGCAGCTTCTTCATTTTTCTTTTGTTGTTCAACAGTACAACTACTGCTTCCTTTGCTTCCTATGGTCATGATTTTATTCTTGAATCTCTTTCTCAAATCAACCATGCTACATGCATTTCGATATAATCTCATTATTCGCTCAGCGTTTGTAATGCTCCTTTAGATATGCAATTGCAATCTTTAAGAAATATTAGCTTGTAAAGTGGCATAAGAAAATCTTCGCAGATGTTCGTATAGAAATTATAATGCTTATGTGCCCATAAGATTTGATACGCGGAGTATATAGGAGTCCTGGAAGGATCCCATTTGCAATTTAGCACCGATAAAGAATGTGTGCATCAGATGCGGCCAATTAAGAAAGAGCTCATATAAAATTATGAATTCCTTTGAGTCAGACCCCCAAGTGCTGCAATTATGCATGAAGATAGGCTGCTTTCCATGATGTCGACCCAGTTGAAAAAAGTAACCTGCATGGCTACATAATATATCAAGGGTATCCAAATTATCTTATAAAATTTCCCTTTTTCTCAACCGAAGATCCAATTCAGCATCAAGGCTAAGATTCAGTACGGGGTGCATAAGATGGAAATTTTGTATTCTCCTAAGGGTTTTTGGCGAAACTGCTTCCTAGATACCATCATTTTCTTCACAGATTCAAACACATTTAATTCCAGATCATTTATCCATTTATCTATCATGTAAACCTGGGTGCAGGTAGCTTACATGCTTTAGTTATATACGTAGGGATGAAAGCAGCAAAACCCTATTTTTCGATGTTTGACAGGATCACGGTATTCATATCTCCCTGTGATAGAATCCAACTGATTACCTTGACACATGGGAAGAGTTTGGGGCATGTAGATACTTTCATGATAGTGGAATTCATTATATTTACATACATTGGTATGTCCTATAAACCTGCATCTAGAACAACCTGGTCCTTTATCATATGATAAATCTGACCCCATCTGAATTATGGTTCTACCCTTGTGATAGATTTTGTGTCATCGTAAATAATTTCCACCTTATGTAAAATCTCAACCTCGGGATCATAAACTGGGGCCTGGGCCTTCTTCTTCCCTTTCTTAGGCATGTTGTTGTATGAAGAACGAAACTTCCATAAACACACCAAAGAAAGTTTTAGAGTTATTGTGATTACCAACATGCATGCATCTTTCATAGAATACTGATATGAACAACAACAAAAAAAATGTAAGAAAATGAATAGAACTTTAAATGATAAACATGAGTTTCTTTCAACAAAAATAGATTTACCAATTCATCTTCAAACATCTTAAAGACTCTATAATATTAAGCAAAGATTACTCAGCCACTCTAGAAACTAGAAGGTCAAGAATAGGTTACTGTTGGATTAATCCAAAATGAAAACTTCTCATGCTGCACGAGTCTTAGACCTCAGGTTTTGAAAGACAACAGTCACCTGAGTCTTTCTACTAACATTGTTCTGCACACCACATGACTGGGAAACACTTTGCACTAAATAACAGACCAGGAATTATCCCTACGAAAACCAATGGGAACAAACCCCCACAACGGATTAGTGTCTTTAACAACAAGGCTGGCCTGAACTTGAGTTAGGGGAAAACCTCCCAAAACCTACCTCTACCAACATTGGTACTTTACCCATAAAAACATCAACCAGGGGAGGCACAGTTGACGAAACTTTCAACTAGACAAAACCCCGCCAATGCTTGCGTCTGACATGGTTTGAGCGGTGAGGCTAGGTGGAGAGGATCATATGGGAAAACCCCCTATAATCATGCGATCAAAACAGGAGCACAGGTGCCAAGGATTCATGGCGCAGAAAAAACCCGAAAAACTCTCAAAGGTCTGAGAATGCTAAAGACAAACACAAAGGCTACCTACGGGATCAAATATGACTTTAAAAAACCACAGACTGGGCAAAACCATAATATCATGACACCTTAACAAACACCTGCTTACCCAAATAGAAAAAACAAACCTTGATTAGGATAAATCTTGAATCCTACCTGGCAGAAAAACTTGACAGTTGGTGAGGAAAACAGCTCGCGCGGATGGCTTGTTCCGGGTGGTGATTGACAGCTCGGAGTGATCCAAATGGTAGGTGAAATTAACCGTAAAACAAACTCTCCAAGGCTTAAATAGAAAACAACCATAGAAAGGCATTAATGTGGTAGCTGGGTGATTAAATGCGTAAGGATAAAACATCATTTAGCACCAAAGTTCACAAGCCTTATCAGCAAAACCATCGACAAACAAAATGGATGAGGCCGCGACGGTGTCAGGTGGACTTAGAGAGTAGATATGACGTTATCAGATAGTATTCGACACTCTTACCGATGATCAGAATATCGACAGGATCCTTTCAATATTCATCGATGGTGAATAGCAAGGTCACTTACGACAGCATCGACTCCAATACTGGAGTTCTTCCAACAGCATAGAGTGAACTCAATCAAAACTGCCGCAAACTTTATTGGCCAAACCTCAAAAAAGATCGATCACAAACTATCAAAAACATCCAAATGTATCGGCTTGCATAAATGAGTCATACCGATGCTGTCGGTAGATACTTTCGAAAAGGCGCATCGAAGAACTTACGAAAATCTCTCGACGAGAGGCTGGAAAATAAGAAAACAAAACCTTTCCAATAGAATCGGTTCAGATCACCAAGTTAGCCCAATACTATCGGTAAATTAAATGATATTTCCAAGAAAACTTCCACAAATCTACAAAAAAACCGTCGAAAAGAAAAATAAAACCTTGCTGAGAAGGTCGACTCCAAGACCCGTGTTTCGCCAACGTATCGACAAACTATTTTTTTCTTCTTCCGAAACTCCCTAAAGAATAAGCCAAAAATCGGATGAGAAACATAAGTTTCTGTGTCGTGTCGGCTGGACTTGATAAGATCAGCTGATACATCGAGTAAAAAACCTGATTTTCCACCTTCAACAAAACAATCTTCAAACTTTATGCAAAAATTAAACTAAGTCATGGAAAACTCCTCAAAGAGAAAAATTAACATGGGGAAGTATAAAAGTGAAAATTTCTAAGGAGGGGCCCTAAAATATCAAAATTTTTGGGGTAGTGGTTGCAGTAGCAACAATTAGCCACTGGCTGGTAAACACAGATCTCTGAAAACTACCTTTTCAAAACACAAACTGCTTTATGGCATTATTAGAGTATCTTATCTCAGTCTTTTCCAAGATTATTTAAGAGTCTAGACTTCTCCAGGAATGCAAGATTCAGAGCTTCTCATTGATAATAGTCCCTTGGGGTATAGTAACCAGGTTTAAAAGTCCCGATAACTCTTTCGGGGCCAGAATGTAAAGTTCATTTTAGCTCTGTATTTGGTTATTGTCGTATATGACACCACATGATCATGATAGAGTTAGACAGATGCATTCATTTGTTCCTCATTCCCATGCCTTTTGCACTCTTTGATGCTTAGGACTTTTGTCTTTAGAGTCTTCCTTGATTGTTTATTTGGATTTCGAGATTTGATTCAGGTTCTTCCATCCATAGTGTCCTTTTGTGTGAGTGATGATTTTCTTCAGCTCACGGACGGAGAAGAATATTTTGAGCAATCAATCATTTTACTGATTTATGTCTTCAGTATATCTTTTGATATAGATTTTCTTTTCTGGAATTTTGACTCTGATAAGCCTTTTGGCCTTCATTTTGTGGCATGGGATTATTTTGAATACCATACACCTGTATGTTCTATTTCCTTTCTGTGGGTCTTTTGTGGCAAGCTCCATAGGACATATATTAATGTGAAAGTGGATGCAGCCCCAAAGTAGTATTCTAGACTTCATCTCCCTTAGTTATTTTACAGGGTTTAAATAGGACTTCAATGTGTTCTTAAAATAAATTCCCTTCAGCAGTATATTCGATTAAATAATCTTGTTCTGATTGAAATTTTACATGGATAGCTTCCAATGAGAAGTTCTTGACTTAAAATATTTAGTAGTTTGTCCAGATTCCAATGTTAGCAAGCACCAAAAGATTGAGCTGGATTATTTTGAAAATCAACTGAAGCAAAACTTTGAAAGAAAACAAAAGGTAAATCAGCAGAAATAAAGCAAGCAAAATCTAAAAGAAATCATACATGGAAATAAAATAAAATAAAATTATGTAGAAAGGACTTCTAAAGTACTAGGTGAAATAAAGTTTGAGAACCAGATCATTAACAAGAAGATTCTCTTCCCACCCCTGCAAATCTTGTAACTTATAAGTCGATGGGCCTAAATTTTTAGTAATCTAAAATGGGCCAACCCATAAGTGTTGAAACTTTTTATTGTTTCCCTTTTCATCATGAGGGTGATCACACTTAATAACCAAGGCTCCAACTTCAAAACTTCCCTTCCCGTACTTATGTTTATCAAACCACATTTTGACAAGCTTCTGGTGGTGTTCAAATCTATCCTTGGACTTGAGCCTAGACTCTTCAAGTTTCAATAATGTATTAATTCGAGCTTGCAAAATTGCACTTCTAGATCCTTGTGAAGCTTAGGCTAACTGAGAGGATGGGATTAAAATGTTTGGGGGTAGGGTGTCTTCTTTCAAATAAAATAGAGTGTAATGAGACACGCCTAATGAATTATTGGGGGTGACCCTATCTGCCCATAAAGCATTAGGAAGAGCTATATGCCAACTTCTCTGATTTTTTATAATAGTCTGCTTTAAGATTTTGATAAAGTTTTTATTAGTTGATTCAGATAACCCATTACCTTGTGGGTAATAATTAGTAGAATAGTATAACTTGATTCCTTTTTCACTAGCAAATTCAGTAAGCTTGATTGACGAAAAATAAGATGCATTATCAAAAACTAGTGAAATTGGAACCCCAAACCTGGTCATGATATTTTCTTGCAGGAAGTCAATGACCGCATCCTCGTTCACTTTGTGTAATGGGATTTATTCTACCCGTCTCGTGAAGTAATATGTGGCTGTAAGGATGTACTAGTGTTGTAATGAGGAATTGGGAGTGATTTCTCCAATGATGTCAATACCCCATTGTTCGAATGGTTCCGAAACAATAAATGGTTGCAATGGTGTTATGCACCTAAATGGCACCTCTCCGTCCAAGTGCTGACATCCCTCATGTTGGCACACAAAAGGACATCTATGGATAGAGGTTTGCCCAAAACACTATAGATTGGCTTACTATATGATACATCCATCCTCCATCCAGCTGGTTACTTTGCAATTTTTGCTATGTTAAGATGTATTCGCAACTCTCCACATATGCAATTTGCACATCATTCGCGAGTGTCGGTTGATGCAAGTCGCGAATGGATGTATTCGCGGGTTGTCCTTCTACATACCCGCGAATTATTCATGACTTGCTATAAGATCAACCTGCGAATACATCCATTCGCGACTTGCATCAACCGACACTCGCGAATGATGCACGAGTTGCATATGTGGAGAGTAGCGAATACATCTTAACATAGCAAAAATTGCATAGTAACCAGCTGGATGGAGGATGGATGTATCATATAGTAAGCCAATCTATAGTGTTTTGGGCAAACCTCTATCCATAGATGTCCTTTTGTGTGCCAACATGAGGGATGTCGGCACTCGGATGGAGAGGTGCCATTCAGGTGTATAACAAATGGTCCAACTACCTTTGCTATTCTTCCACCGCTTCTCTGACATGCATCACACTTTCTTACATATGCATGAACATATTTAAACAATGTTAGTCGGTAATATCCAGCTCTTAAAATATTGTGTGAGGTAGTGTCTCCCAAAAAATGTCCTCAAATAGGACCATCATGCAATTAATTGACTACTTTAGAGGAATCAACTCATTCAATGCATCTCAGAAATACCCCATCATAGTTCTTCCTGAAAAGAAATCCGTCAATTATTTGGTAAGAATATGATTTTAAGCGAAGTGCCCTTCGTTGTTTAGAACTCCATTTTTATGGTAAGCCTTCCTTTATGAAGGTAATGTACAAGATCCATGTACCAAGATTCATGGGTCGTAAAGATATGACACATATCAGCCACATGTAATTATGCTTCATTCTCCCAATCCTCATATTCATCATTCTGGCCTTCAGTCATTAATTTACACAACCCTTGTCCTTTGATAATGGTGGCTGGTTTGAATTCCAAATCATATTCTTGTAATGTTGTCACCCAATTCCTTTTTTACAAAAAGGGTTTTGACAGCCAGATGTGGGATAATTACTTTGGTTCGGTTCTTCAAAATGTAAGGCCTGAATTGCTTTATTTCTTTAAACATTGCATATGCTTGCTTATCGACAACAAAATCGTTCAACTATGTTGGTTGTGGAGCCTGATCTTTCATATCCAGAGATATTATTCAATCGTGTTTGTACCCCAAGTGTATTATGCACTCGTTCACCCTTCTTTGGGGTTTGGGGCAGCGCCTCGAAAAAGCGGGTTCAGGGGCAACGCCCCCGAGATACGGGGGTTCGGGGGCTTTCGAGATTTGATTCAGGTTCTTCCATCCATAGTGTCCTTTTGTGTGAGTGATGATTTGCTTCAGCTCACGGACAGAGAAGAATATTTTGCAGACCCATGGTATTGGGTTAACTGTAGTATTTTCCAATGGTATTTTTCCCCTATAAAAGAAAGCGTTGGAACACGGTTGTATATTGTATTATAGCATTGTAAAAAATCTCTATGATTGTGTGGGAGAGACTGTGAGAGCATGAAGAGGAAGTGCATTAGTTTTGTTGCATGTTGTATCCCTTCATCTTTCAGGACTGTAATAAAAGGACTGGCAATCTCTTTTTGGACGTAGCCCATCATTTGGGTGAACCACGTTATCTATGTGTCTCTTTGTAATGTGTTTAATGTGTTTTTCATCTTGTTTAATGATTTAATTGTATATCTTTTTTGCATCTTGTTTAATGATTTACATACTTGGGTTCATCTTATGTCCCCAGATAAACTAGTTCATACTGCATAGATGAGCTATTCATTTTGACATTTGCTGGTTTTCTGAATTTGTTGTTTAGATCAAACAACCCTTCCAGTGTTTTCACTCCTTTTGGCACGAAATTTCCACTTTGAATATTGGCTTGCTGTTCTTCATCATCAATTACCAAGTCTTTGAAAGTTTCATCATTTGTTAAAAAATATATAATTTGTTGATCATCATCAAATACTCTCAAATTTGTGACATTGTTTGGTATAGATGGCTTGAAAATTAATTCAATGGAGCAATTTATTATTAGTGGGAACTAATCTTGCAACAGAAATGGATAACAAATCAACTGTTGCATTCTTCAATCTAAGAATTGAATTGATATTGAAAGCATCGAAATTTGATATAAGATCCCAAAATTAAGTTTGGTAAACCTTTAAGTGTGGTGATAGACAATAAATTGTGTTTCAAACTTGTCTAACAATTATCTCAGAATCACCAAATACTTTTAAATTTTTAACTTTAAGATCAATGGCCTTTTTCAAGCCTTGGACTAGAGCTTCATATTCAGCGGCGTTATTCGTGCATTCAAACTCTAGTCGACAAGAGAGAAATTGTTTGTTCTTATCTGGAACAATTAGGACACACCCTAATCCTGATCCCTTTTGAGTTTTGGAACCGTCAAAATACAACAACCAAAATCTATCTTCTATACCTACAGGACTAGTATTACTTTATAAGCTAGAAACTAAGTTAACTATATTACAATCAATATTATCAGTCCGCGAAAAATGAAGGAGTTCAGACCGTGTGTCTGATTAAATATTGGCTTCTTCAACTTGATAGTTTCCAGGTTCAAGCTCTATAAAATAATTTCCTAAGATCGAATGTGAGAAGTTTACAGGTTCATTTTTCCCTTCTAATTGAGTCACGTTGTACTTCATGTGTGGTTCCCTCATCACCTTAATCTTATTTTGACTGTTCTTATAGGGAAGCCACAAGTGTGACCAATCATTTGCAAAGTATCTATTAAGTTTCGCATACCAGTCCCTGCTCAATATCAAACCATATGCCTTTGGTATATCTACCACCATGATGTCTATAAACTAACAGACCCTTTCATCTGCAGATAACTGAATCAACACATTCTTCATTTCTCCTACTATCTTGACTACTGATCTATCCAACTGAATGATCTTACATGAAGAGGGTGTAGGTTGACCATTTATCTTTCTACAAACTGAAAGAGGCATGACATTAGAGGAAGCTCCAAAATCTACCAGACAATTATGCACATTATGATTAAAAATCTCAAAAGATAATAAAAATGGTAAAGTTTGAGATTTGGACTTTTCTCCAATGCTAGATTCATTTATTTCTTTATTTGATCGAATATCATCATGGGATCTACTGGGTTGTGGATCAAAGGCTTCCAGGAGATTTTTCTTTGCTGAGGTAAGTTACACATTTCAAATAAAGAAATATTTGCTTTGGTTTTATTGATGTCTTCTACTATATCATATCCCATATCATGTTCTACTGGAATCTTCTTGTTGCTTTCTGCTTTACTCTCCAAAACCTTCACATTCTTACCTACTGCTGTAACTTTATATTTTGTAGTGTTTGAATCATACTTAGGTGGTGTTTGGGTATTACTGTTATTCTTCCTCATGCTTTCCTGTATCTTCTTAATCTTAGGAAGCAATAAGCTTTCATCCATCACTGGTCCCTTGCTTCTGGTTGTAACGTTAACTGCTGAAAGCTGAATCTCTTCAGTAGATTCTTCTTCATCTAATCCCAGTGTAGGTGGGAAGTCCCATAATACCATAGTGGTTTCATGTGTCTCTTATGGATGATTTTCTCTTTCATCTTTCTCCTCAGGATCTTCTATATGAGCGTCTAATATAGGATTCATCACTAGAGTCATTGAATTATTCCATTGTGGACAACTCTTCTCAGAATGAGTCTCTTGATGAAAAGTGAAGAAATGATCCATTCCTACTTCATTAAAATTTAAAACAGAAGAAGGATATACTGGTGGTTGAGATGTTCCACTTTCTTCTTTTATTTTGAAGTAAGGTTTGAACTGTTTCTTGGATGAACTAGTTTCTTTATCTTTCTCTAGATCGACAGTCTTGTTTGATAACTTTTGTACCATTTTAACCATGCTTTCCAATTAAGTCGAATGTTGTTCCTTAGGTCTTGTTAACAACAAAGGTTTTTTACCACTAAAAGTCTTTATCTTTGGTTCTGCAGAGTGTTTTTTTATGCTTTCAAGTTCAACCTCTACTTTGTTTGCTTCTTCACAAGTTTCTACCAAAGAAGGCTTTACTAACCTCTTCAAAAAAATTGCTATGCTGAGGCAGAGTGCTAAAGTGTAATATTCTATTAAATTTTCTTCAACGGGTTTTATTGTAGCACTTAAATTATTCAAATGGGTAGCAAACCTCTCAGTTAAAGTCTTGCACTTTCTCTTTCTTTTCCATCCTCAGAGCTAGCACTTCTTTCATGAGAGTGGCAGTGGTTCTTTGACTACCAAGCTTTCCCTTAAACACCCTTTCAAAAGTATCCCAATTTGTTATCGAATTTGCTTGTAAAAAAAATACCAAGTAGAGGCCTTAGATTCAAAAGTATGTGGAAATATTCTACATACAACATGTTCATTATCCACGGCTAAAATCTCTAAATCTAAATAAAAACTTTACAGGTGGTCATCCACCGAAATTCCTTTTCTAGGGTTGAACTTAGGCAATACTTTCTCAGCATTTTGAGGCAAAGCATGTACAGGATCAATCAGGTTGAGTGGTGTTTTATCTGTCCAATCCGGTGGTGGATTAGGATTAACAGGTTGATTAGCATTTGGGGTTACATTTCTAGCCATGATTCTATGAGGATTTGGTGGTGGAGATTGAACTGGTGACTGAAATGGATACTGAAAATAGGGGAATCTAGCCCCAACTGATCAAGTGGTTGAACAATCTCTTGTATATATAAGTTTACCAACTCTTCCAAATTTCCCACCAAGATCGAATCTTCAATGTAAGTAAGTGTTCTTGTAGGATCCCTCATTCTCAGTAATTCAGGGATTATGTGTAATCCTCCATCCGTCTTTACATAAGACCTTGTATGTCTCCTTAAGTGGTTAAATACTTCAAAAGGAACATGATAGAGGAGTTCCACAACTTCTACTTCAGGGTCTACTCTCTCTTCGAAAATGAAATATTCAGGAAAATTAGTTTCAGAGTTATCACCGGTAGAATAGTTTCATGTAAACAGAATTCTTCTGCCAGCCATGCACTGGCGACCCTCCTTCTAGCGCCAAAATTGTTGATGCTTGGAAAATCCCAGGTACAAACAGTAGGGATTCTCCCGAATAACCGTTCCTAGTTAGATCCTTTATCATTTGGTATGGGGAATCCATCTGGTTAGTAGCCCGACTACCGTAGAATTAAAATAAATTTTTAAGTTTTTTTTACTGGTTGCGACCCGGTCCACAATTTATGAAATTTTATATTTAGGGATGAAATTCAAGGGCCTAAACTAAATGTAGGTGATTTCCAAAAGTCTACCTCCCAAGCAGTTAGCAACAAGTGAGATGCACAGCGTCTTACCTCTCACCTTACATGAATCGATTGTCCCTCAATCACCCAAAGCAAAGAACAACTAGTCTAATATAGACTATTCTAACTATCCCGAGGGAGAAATGTTTATATCAGAATGATTAATATATTGTACTCTTTGCATGTGGAATCCTACAGGTAGCTGTTAAATTATTCACACAAAAATACAACAGAAAAAATATACACAAAGATAGATTTGTTCGGTTCAAACATCCATTACGCATTTATTGCACAAGATTCATAACAGAAAACGAAATCATTCATAAACACTGAAATAGTTCAGCAAGTTTAGAACAATCTCACAAATTGTACAGCATGCCAAAATAGAAATAATTCATCATTTAGCGATCCACACAACCCGTTTAGAAACTTGTACAGTCCTTCCTCCAGCAAAAATTGATTCTCTTTATTTATAAAAGAAGTAGTTCTCATACAAATTAGCTTCAACATATGTGCACTAGAAAAAAATCCTGTCTAATCTCTATCCTACCCCTATTTATGCATTTACAATTGACTCTTGGGTTGCTTCTGCATTTTGGGTTTCCCTAACCCTTCCATGTACAAAATTTGTCTTCTAGTGTACTTACACTAGGAAATAGAAAATAACAAATAATTTACATAAATTTTCCACATGGAGATAAAACAAATTCTTATGGGGTCCTAACTGGTTTCTTAATAAAAAACACCCCATGCATGAGCTTCCTCCCTCTTCCTTTGTTCTTCCTCTTCTTTCTGCTTATGTGCTTCCTCAACTAATCATTTCTTTGCTTCATGTAATAACCTTTAGGCCTCCTCTTCCCTTTTATTTGCAGCTTCTTCATTCTTCTTTTGTTGTTTAGCAGTACCAGTACTGATTCCTTTTCCTCCTACGGTCATGATTTTCTTCTTGAATCTCTTGCTCAAAGCATCCATGATACATGCATTGCAATATATTTCCTCATCCTTATCCCAATGATGAGTGTATTCAAAGTGTACCCCTATGGATGCACAATATTTCGAGACCTTGTCCCAAGGATCATTTCTATGGAAACATTTTTCTCCAAAATGAAAACTTTTGAGCTCTCTCACGAAATTGGGAGCACTCTTTATCTTAGAGAACCTATAACTACCAATACCAAATGGTAGTGGAGGATAGACGACTTTCTTCATGTCAAACAGAAAGTTCCCGAGCCCGTCTATATGCACCTGACTTACTACCTCTTTATGAATCACATAATCTATGGCATATTTTGGTAGCAAGGGAGGAGCTTTGGATCCCCCATACATTCTTAAATACAGAACTTCCTTGGAGAAAAAATAATTCCCATATTCGCTCACCGTATCTAATGCTCCTTCATACATGCAATTGCAATCTTTAAGAAATATTAGGTTGTAAAGTGGCATCAGAAAATATTCGCAGATGTTCTTATAGAAACTGTAATACTTATGTGCACATAATATTTGATATGCAGAGTATATAGGATTCTTGGCAGGATCCCATTTGCAATTTAGTGCTAAGAAAGAATGTGTGCATAAGATGGAGTCAATTAAGAAAGAGCTCATATAAAATTCTGACTTTGTTTGAGTCAGACCCCCAAGTGCTGTAACTATGCATGAAAATAGGTTGCTTTCCATGATGTCAGCCCAGTTGAAACTAGTACCCTGCATGGCTACGCAATATATCAAGGGTATCCAACTTATCTTATAAATTTTATCATTTTCGACCGAAGATATGATTCACCATCAGGGCTAGGATTTAGTACGTGGTGCGTAAGCTGGCAGTTTAGTATTCTCCTTAGGATTTTTGGCGAAACGGTTTCCTAGATACCATCATTTTATTCACAAAATAAAACACATTTAATTCCATATCCTTTATCCATTTATCTGTCATATAAACCTTGGGTGTAGGTATCTTACATGATTTAGTTATATACGTAGGGCTGAAAGCAACAAAATCATGTTTTTCTATGTTTGACAAAATTATAGTATTCATATCTTCCTTTGGTAGAATCCAACCGATTACCTCAGCACATGGGAAGAGCTCGGGGCGTGTAGATACCATCATGATAGCAGACTTCATTATATTTACATACACTAGTATGTCCTCTAAACCTACATTTGGAACAACCTGGTCCTTGATCATCTGATAAATCTGACCCCATCTAAATTATGGTTCTACCCCTATGATGGATTTTGTGTCCTCGCAAATAGTTTCCATCTTAGGTAAAATATCTACCTCTGGATCATTTCCTAGGGCCTGGGCCTTATTCTTCCCTTTCTTTAGCATGTTGTTGTATGAAAAATGAAAATTCCATAAACACACCAAAGAAAGTTTTATAGTTATTGTGATTACCAACATGCATGCATCATTCATAGAATACTGAGATGAACAACTACAAAAAAATGTAAGAAAATGAATAGAAATTTAAATGATAAACATGAATTTATTTCAACAAAACTAGATTTACCAATTCATCTTCGAACATCTTAAAGACTCTATAATATTAAGCAAAGGTTACTCATCCACTCTAGAAACCAGAAGGTAAAAAATAGGTTACTATTGGATTAATCCAAAATGTGAACTTCTCACATTGTACAGATCTTAGACCCCATGTTTTGAAAGACAACAATCACTCAAGGCTTTCTGCTAACATCATTATGCACACCACGTGACTAGGAAACACTTCGCACTAAAGAACAAACCAGGGATTCTCCCTACAGAAACCAATGGGAACAAAACTACACAACGGATTAGTGGCTTTAACTACAAGGTTGGATAGAAATCGAGTCTGGGGAAAACCACCCAAACCCTGCCTCGGCCAACGATGGTACTTTACCAATAAAAACATCAACCAGGGGAGGTGCAGTTGACGAAACGTTCGATTGACCAAAACCCCGCCAATGCTTGTGTTTGACATGGTCTGAGTGGTGAGTCCGATTGGAGCGGAGCAGATGGGAAAACCACCTATAATCATGCGAGAAAAACAAGAGCACAGGTGCCAAGGATTCATGGCGTGGAAAAACCTTGAAAAACCCTCAGAGGTCTGAGAACCCTAAAGACAAATGCAAAGGCTACCTACAGGGTCGAATACGACTTTAAAAAACCACAGATTGAGGAAAACCCTAATCTCATGAAACTTTAACAAACACCTATTTACCCCACTAGAAAAAGAAAACCGTGATTAGGATAGATATTGAATCCTACCTGGCAGAAAAACTTGATTGTTGGTGAGGAAAAGAACTCGCATGATTGCCTTGATTTGGGTGGCGATTGACAGCTCATAGCGCTCCAAATGGTAGGTGAAATTAACCATAAAACAAACTCTTCAACGCTTAAATAGAAAACAAAAGTGGAAAGGAATTAATGCGGTATATGGGTGATTAAAAGTTCGATGATAAAACGTCGTTTAGCGCCAAAGTTCACAAGTCTTATCGGTAAAACTATCACCAAACAAAACCGAGGAGGCCACAGTAGTGTCGAGTGGACTCACGGAGCGGATCCGACGTTATCGGATAGCATTCGACACTCTTACCGATGATCATAATATCGGTAGGATCCTTTCAATATTCATTGGTGGGGAAAATAAATATCACCCACGATAGCATCGGCTCCAATACTGGACTTCTTCCAACACCATAGCGGGAACTCAATCAAAACTGCCGCAAAATTTATCGGCCAAAACTCAAAAAACATCGGTCACAAATGATCAAAAACATCTAAATGTATTGGCTTGCATAAATGAGTTCTATTGATGTTGTCGGTAGATACTTCCGAAAAGGCCCATCGGTGAACTTATGAAAATCTCCCGACGAGAGGCTGTCGAATAAGAAAACAAAACCTTCTCGATAGAATCGGTTCAGATATCCGAGGTGGCCCGATACCGTCGGTAAAATTAAATGAGATTTCCAAGAAAAATTCTGCAAAGCTACAAACAAACCGTTGGAAAGAAAAATAAAATATTTCCAAGAAGGTCGCCTCCAAGACCCGTGTTTCACCGACGTATCAACAAACTAAAAAAATGTTTTTCGAAACTCCATAAAGAATAAGCCAAAAATCAGATGAGCAACATAAGTTTCTCTGTTGTGTCGGATGGACTTGAGAATATTAGCCGATAGATCAGGTAAAAAACCTGAGTTTCAACCTTCAACAAAAAATCCTTCTTACTTTATGCAAAAATTAAACTAAGTCATGGAAAACTCCTCAGAGAGAAAAATTAACCTGGGGAAGTATAAAAGTTAAAATTTCTAAGGAGGGGCCCTAAAATCTCAAAAAAAATTGGGATAGTGGTTGCAGCAACAACAGTCATTTGGACCGGCTTGGTCGGTTTAGGTCAAGGGAGATAATAGATCTATTGTGTTCGTTTTTCTCGGTTTTGGGTTTCCACATAAATTATTGTGTCTATATTTAATTGTTTCTTTTGCTTATGATTTTTCGAAATATTATTATTATTGATGCTAATTTTGTTGGGGTGTGTATGGAACAATATGTTGCATCTAAATTCTTAGTGAAGTGTGGTAATTTGTAAATTTCTTGTTTACATATTTTCCTCCATTATTTGTTCTTAACTTTTGTATTTTATTTATATTAGAATTTGAATGCCATTTATATCTTCAAATAGATAGTTCTAATAATATTTGCAGTAAATGGAGAATGAAGATACAAACTGAAAAAAAAAACCACACAGGAAACATATGAGTATTGCTTAGGAATTTACAGTATCATTCACAATAATAAAATTCGGTGTTACAATAGTTTACATAGGAAAAGAATTTGAATGCATTAGGCAGTGATTTAAATATATCCATTGGATCTGACTGTATCTAATTGACCATCTAACTCATGGTGTCTCAATCAATATCGGGGTCTGACAGATCAACTCCCATATGTCCAACCAACTCAATCAATCAGTAATAACTAGTTAAATCAGTGCAACTGAGTGTGGTAGGTGGGAAAAGGTGCCTACTCCACATGCAGCCATGCATAACTAGCGCTAGCTAACTGATTATGAAGTAACTAAAATTAACTGGAGGATAACTGAGACTAACTAGTTCCAACTCCTCCTAACTGATGGAGGTTGGTGCCGGGACTCCCAGTAGCTCCTAAAATGTAGGGATTGGTCTAGGAGGCGCCCAATCTGGTGCATGCACATGCAATAAGTGGAAGTTAACTTATAGCAGTGTTCCCCACACTCTAGTGACTAGTACATGTGTCCCCATTAGACCAAGTAGACCCAGTGGTACTAGTGGACCCAATTAATTAATTAAGGTTCCTACGTTATGCTAAATAATCTAATATATAGTATAGTTAAGGGAGGATTAATAATCCTAACACCCCCCTGAATCCTAGCTTGGATAACTGTGGGCTCTAGTAAAAATACCATAGGTCACCCAAATACCATCTAAAATAAATAATTCCACTTAATACAACCAAGTAAATAGGTAAAACCTCATGGGAAACCCCACCCCTCAAGATAAGCATAAATCAGGAAATACAAGTTGAAAACTTGCAAAATATTTTGCTGCAATTTGCAGTAGTAATGCAGTATTCTGGTTCTTCTGTGCAGCAGCATCCTGAATCTATGCATGTGAAGCTCTGAATCTGAACAAAGTGATTATGTCTGGAGGAATCTTCGTCTTTGGAAGAATAATAATGTGTCCAACTAAATCAGGAATATAGAGAGTTATAGGATGAAAACTGGACCCATGTAGAACAGCTGAAACCAATTGATGAGAGAGAAAAGGTGCTTGAGAATTCGAACCATGTGAGGAACACCTAAGAAACTGATATATTTCAGCCTTGAACATCAAATTATGTGAGGAAAAATCAGTCCCAAGTGTTAGGAGCAAGTGTCTAGGAAGATGCAGAATGTCTCCAACTTTACTAGTTTTGTGAGGAAATGAGCATGTGATCAAAAAGGTAGGTAGAGAAGCCCTGGGACTATGGAGATAGAATGATTGAGCTCCATAATATGATATATATTCATAAATAACCAATATTTCAAAAAATATAATATCATCGAACTCATAAGAGAGAACTAACATCGAATCCTCAACAACAAAATTGAAGGAGACTTGCGGTGCTTGATTTGTCACACCAAAGTTGATGAAACCTATTACAAGCAATACTGTAAGCTCTTGAATCTTAAAACCTGAACCAAATATTATTATATCAAAAAATAAATCATATCTAAATAGGTTCCTATCATATCCAAAACTGTGAAGTGAAATCAAATCCCTAGCAACAATTTTGAAGGAGACTTGCGAGACTTGATTTGTCACACCAAAATTGATGAAACCAGCTACAAGAAGTACTGAAAGCTCATGAACCTGAAATATTGAACCAATTAATATCACATTAGATCCAAATAATATAATATTAGTTCCAAATAATTCCATATCAGATCCAAAAGTGTGGAATGAAATCAAATCCCCAGCAACAATTTTGAAGGAGACTTGTGGTACTTGTTTCTTCACACCAAAATGGATGAGAACAGATACAAGCAGTACTGAAATCTCTTGAACCCTAGAAATAAGTAATATCATATCAGATACAAATAAGATCATATCAGATCCAATAAATTCCATATCATATCCAAGAGTGTTCTCCACCAAGATGGTAGATGCACAGTTTTCTCCTTCTTCAAAACCCTGACTATCGGATCAATGAGAGTGAATGGATCACTCCTAAAATCTAATATTATTTCCAAAATATCCAAATAATTACTTATCTGCACACCAGCAACATCATTAGAGATAGATAAATCAAATTCATTTCCCTTTCCTGGAGCAATCATGGGTAAACTATGCACAGAATTTATAATAGAAGAATCACTGGAGAATTTTTGCATAGAATGGAAGGATAGATTTTCTTCAATAACAGAGATTCGAATGTCTTCTTCTGGATCAGCCATGTGAGGATATGAGATATCAGATATCTCATACACTTCAGGAGTAGCAGGAGAAGGAGTCACTCCAAGGACACTTTCTTCAATTCGAATTGACTGTGAGGAAGATTATGCTTCTTCTTCATCTTGAACAACTTCATCAGAGAGAGTAAAGGCTGATACTTTTGAATAAGGAACTCTTGTGGTTCTGAATGTGCTCTCCAAATTTCTATAATAATAATCATTGTGCTTCCCAAAGGTTCTATCCATTTTTGTCCAAAGATCTTTTGGGGAGTCTACAAAATCATTAAAGTAGCGCAAGCTTAGAGACCTCCAAAAAGTCATACATATTGTTCCATAAGATCTATCACCATCATTGAGCTAGTCATTCTCATATTCATAAGACTCTTTACCAAGTCCAATAGATACCTCATAGAGACCTTTCCTCTTCATAGATGCAATCATCTTCAACTTCCATTTTGAATATCTTGTGGATGGATTAAGAAGAGGAACTAATAATATCGAATCCATTGAACCAGCAAAATATCACTGCAAAACTAAAAATATTCGAACTATGTTAGAATCATGCTCTTCCTATTGACATGAACATGTTTTTAGGGTCCGTCGCATCCTCTCCACTGCTCTAAATAAATCAAGAGCTAGCAAATCATCATAGGGGACTTCTGTGGAAACCCAAATGCTTCTGATGTTCAATGGGGAGAAACAAGCATGAGAAGGCTTTGATACCATATTAAAATTTGAATTCCATTTATATCTTCAAGCAGATAGTTCTAATAATGTTTACAGTAAATGGAGAATGAAGATACAAATTGAACAAAACAAACCACACAGGAAACATATGAGTATTTCTCAGGAATTTACAGTATCATTCACAATAATAAAATCCATTGTTACAATAGTTTACATAGGAAAATAATTTGAATGCATTAGGTAGCAATTCGAATCTATCCACTGGATCTGAATATATCTAACTGACCATCTAAATCATGGTATCTCAATCAATATCCGAGTCCAACAGATCAACTCCTAGATGTCCAATGAACTCAATCAATTAGTAATAACTAGTTAACTTAGTGCAACTGAGTGTGGTAGGTGGGAAAAGGTGTCTACTCCACATGCAACCATGCATTAGCCATGCATAACTAGCACTAGCTAACTGATTTTGAACTAAGTGAAAGTAACTGGAGGCTAATTGAGACTAACTAGTTCTGACCCCACCTAATTGATGGAGGTTGGTGTCGGGACTCCCAATGGCTCTTAAAATGTAGGGATTAGTCTAGGAGGCACCCAAACTGATGCATGCACATGCAATAAGATCAATGGGGTCCACTGGAGCTACCTTCATTGACCTACTACATCCCTCCATGGCTCTCATACATTAAATGCATGGCCACCTACCTCCCTGTTATAGCTGATTTTACCACACATGGTGAATCACACTTTTATGGCCTTCCCTGTCCCTCTGCAGACTCCTTAGACCTCATGGACCATTTTTGTATCTTTGATGTTTCCAAGATCATCCCTAAAAACATGCAAAAATTTCCATACGCGACTTTTAATCCCTTTTTCGCGTATATACATGGATTTGACCCCTAAAACCGCGTACATCCGGATGTGTGCAAAAGGCCAAATTCTTTTGGAATTTTCCTTGATGTGGATTTGACTCACTTGTCTCCCGGCATTCCATATGCCTTGAGATCACTCGGATTCGACCTTTCATTACCCCATTGAAGAGCTATATAAGGAACCCTTTGGATACATTGAAGCATATGAGAAATTGAGAGCAAAGAAACTACAGTCCATTGTTGTCGGAGCTTATACTTGAGTCTGCATCCCTTTGTCCCTTGGAGCACTTTTGTGTTCTTCCCAAGCTTGCCTTTTGCTTGTGAGCTTGCTATCAAGAGATGGAGGATTGAAGTGGTGGAGGCCCAAGTGGGGGATTCAGTTTCTCCGATTCGCAGACGTGCCAACAGAGGTTGTATCTATTGTAATCTCTGTTTTATATTAATAGAAATATATTTTCCTGTCCAATAATGTATGTTTGAATGAATATTTAATCCATGGATGATTTCAAATGCTTATATGTTGTTGAGTATATATGCTAGAGTAGAGCTAACACAATTATTTATAGTATGCTTGTCTTGTTTATTGAATTTTGAGGAAGCAATTTATCAATTCAAGCTAAAGTTGGAAAGCTCAACGAGGATCTACACCAACCATCCGAAATAAGGTACGAGTCGAGATCCTTTAGTGTTAGTTATTTGGTTTCTCTTGCATATAGGAAAGGATTGATTTCTGGAGTCAAGTTGTCTGTTGTGGTACCCCAAGCCATAGGAATTTCTCTCTGTAACAGAATTGACGACTCCACTAGGGAGTTCCTAGTAGTTGTCCTTTGGGGGTTTTTATCGGCATTCAATGTTCTTGAATTGCTCTTATTTCTCTGTTTCTGAGTCAGGTCTGGGGGCATGTTTTCCTAGTAGTGTCTGATTGGTGTGAAGTTTGTCTCAGCTTATCTATTTACCTTCATTTTTTTATACACTTTTCTTCCTGTACACAAGTTTTGACCTCACAGTCGCGTATACACGTGATTTTGACTGCTATATCTGCGTACATACGCGGGTTTCCTGCTAACAGTTGCGTATGCCCTGAGATTTTCCTTTTAGAGGAAGAGTGGTTGTTGCTGGGTGAATTCTGATGATTGCTGAGTCTCCTATGATATTGCTAGAGTCTGTATACACCTCTGTTTCTGACCAGAGACACTTTTTTTTAGGGTAAATTTCTTTTTAAGAATGTTCTTGTCATTGCATTTTCGATTTTTTGTTTTGGGATTAGTGCATTAGATTTCTTTTACCTTAGTACTTTGCGTGAGTGTTGTTTGATTGTGCTTGCAGAGTTTGGGGGTGGTAGAATCATTCTTTTGCTTTAGTATCTCATTTTTATTCAAAAAGTCCAAAATATTTGCTTCTTTGCATCATTATGCATTGCACTTTGCACTTTGCATGGTACTTGCACTAGGTTTGCTTAGAGAAGTATTAGTTAGGATTTCATATAGGAACAGTTGCATTTGTCATTTGAAGAAAAATTTTGCATTTCACGTAGTGGCATGCCCTGTTTTTCATTCGACACAATGCATTTGCATTGATTGTTAGGTGTGCATTTTACTTCATGTTGCTAACACCATTGGTTGCACGGTCATCTACCTTTTTTGAGTAATAAATCCAAATAAAATCAACGCTTAATTAAAATGGATTACACTATTTTATTTGATAGAGTACACCAACAAGATTAGGTTTTAGGGTCTTGGAATAGTTCATTGTGAGTAAATTCTCTAAGACCACTAAACAACAACATGTATGTGTCTATCCAGGTGAGAGTGTGAAATTCGTTGGTATAATTAGTGTTTCTCAAGATCCTCCTCTTACAAGGGAGTCAAGCACGAGGTAGTGTAAGCGGTTAATGATTGGGATGACCCTTGGTCATAACTGAGTAGCATCGGAGATATTTCTAGAATTGTATTCGTATCTGGGGGCTCTTTCGAGAGTTTCGAGCTTTGCTACCCTGCCCATACGGTCAATCCCGCCTGCGAATGTTTGCTTGAGCATTGATTATATTGAGGTAACCTTAGATACCTTACCTAGGTTATCAAGGGGGTACTTCGTAGAGGTTATTCTGCAGGTGTCTTGGCCAGGTAGAGGTTAGACATCACAGTTGCTTTATGCATTGAAGCTGAGGGCCACTATAATTGGTTACATACCTCCGCTTGTAGTGTATGGGAGTTTCGAGCCTCTCCTAGGAGAGACATACTTGCTACATTCGGGAGCTCACATATCCTCCCCTTGGTTTGCTTGTATTTTGGCTGTATATTTTCTCAGGAGTGTGCTCTTTGTGCGCTAGTTGGTCTTTGGGATCGCGATTACTTGAGTATATTTATGCTCTCTTGAGTTTGGGTCCTTTTATTTTCGGCATGCTTGGTATCTTATCACCTGTCCTTGGTCCTAGTACGGACCCTAGTGTCAGACTTGGGGGCATCACAGCCCCTTGCAATGCTCATAGATTTGGGAGTGGTCACATTCCGCTCTCTACTCCATTTGTGGAGGATGTTGACTCCATTCTCTCGGTATTTACACCGGTGGTCACCCTCACGGGGGTGGTAGTGGATACGTGAACGTTGGGTCTACACTTTACATTCCTTTTTATGGCCCATCGTCCACCGCACTATTTCCTTTGAATTTATTTGTCATGATCATTCCTCCCTATTCCCTATAGTTTGGATTCTTTATTGACTATTTTGGGTTGTTTTGGACTAATATGGTTGTCATGTAGGGTCCTATTTTTGTACACTCTCTCTAAGGTTTCAACCTGTTCGTTCCTATCACAGGTATCATGTCTAAACTGGCATATAGGTTAGGATTTCACATCCGCTTGCATTTTGCATGACCTTATGACTGTTTCATATTAACCTTAGGTATCAACCCATTGCATGGTATCACAAAACCTTCATGCTGTTGTTAGAAGTGGTACTATGTGAATGGTAGAGCTTTCCTATACATGGGTGTCCTAGTTAGCTCCCTTTTGCATTTGGTACCCATGCTGTGAGTCCTCTCTTAGGTCCGGGAGTCCCTTTTAGTCCCGCCATGTCCTTGAGTAAGAGCTTCATACTCCTCTTACACTTTATGCTAGCCATTTCCCCGGGACTCCCTTATGTCAAGTTGTAATTGCATTATCATGATATTTTCTTGCCTTATTGAGCCTTATGCCGGCTTCCTTGACTTCGAGTATCAGCCATATAGCCCGAGCTTGTCTCATGTCTAGCCATGCAGAGCCATTTTATATATCCTTTGCAGCTTGATTCCCTATTTTTATCGGGAGGGGACTTTCCCTCGAGTGTCGTTATCCTACACATGTGTCCTTGCATTGAGCATAGGTATGTTCCATTGCTCAGAACTAGTTTGTTTTCCCATTTTACACTCGTCTCCTCCTAGTCTGTAAATTTAAAGCAATTTTATTATTTTTCAAGCTTTTCAAATATTTGAAAAAGTCCAAAAAAAAAATTAAAAAATCAAAAAGCCGGACAAGGAAAGGTGTTATCTTTGGCAGTTGTCGAGTCGTGTCGCCTTCGAATAGAGCACTGTATATCACATCCGTTGGTTGGGTTAATAGTTTGACTTTAGGAGCTGTACTCGTTTATCTGAGTTTATCTCCACCGACTGGTTAAGATTCCAGTCCCTATGGAGCCTCTGTCGATGCCTCATTTGTCGCAGAGATGTCCCAGTTTTGTATATCGAGTCTATGCTTCCTACTTTTAGTCACCATTCACTTGTATGCTCTTGTTCGAAGGAATTTGAAACCTGAGTCGGCCATTCCTTAGTTATCTTGACTTTACATGTCGGCCATTCCCGGTACAGTTACTGGTTCGTGCACCTTATGATCAAGTCCTTCCACATTATACAGCTTTGCTGAGTACCTTGTGTTGGATGATGGGGGGTGCCTTAATGCCCTCCTTCTAGCATATTTCATCCCATTGAATTCAGATCATTTATTCTGGGATAGGAATCTAGGGTCATTTTTTAGTGCCTTGAGACTTGCAATCATCAGTGGCAGGTTATCTCACCATCGACAGTTTTTGGAAATACATCAATGTACTCTGATCGACGGATTCTCTCAAGTGTTCAACCTCAACACATTTATTCACACTTGTTAGTTTGCACTCTAGTACCTTGATTTCCATTATCATTATTGGTGGGTGATCTCGCGTCTGTTAACAGTATACATCAATGACCGGTAATCAGACGATGGACTACTATGTTTGACCTCGACACCTCTATTCACATAGTAGGACATGTACTCGTAGTGGTTTGTGTAGAAGACCTTCCATATTGGTGGCATCTCTTATATGCTACCTCCTTGATCGTGCTAGTGTTCATGAGATTTCAGCTCTCGTGACTTGATTCCAGTATATGTCAGACATTTCCAGCTATTATGGAGATCTTGATCTATTATATATCTTTAGCCTTCATGGATATCATGATCCTTTGTATATCTTCATCATGGAGATTCTGATCTATTTATATTGTACATGGTGATGGCCACATATGTCATATTGTATCATGCCTATTCATGGCCATTGTACTCTTATGTATCCGGAACTGCTAGATGTACTTGCAGTTATATGCAGAGTTGTATCATTGTATTATGCTGATTGGGTGGATCGTCTTCCACTGGGTTCTTCATCACTTCACTTCTGGGATGGACTTATAATGTATTTCGGCCATCGTATGACCCCTCTGACCTCACACATTAGGGGGCATCTGTTATAGTTGATTTTACCACACATGGTGAATCACGCTTTTATGGCCTTCCATGTCCCTCTGCAAACTCCTTAGACCTCATGGACCATTTTTGTACCTTTGATGTTTCTAATATCATCCCTAAAAACATGCAAAAATTGCCATACGCGACTTTTAATCCCTTTCTTGCGTATATACGCGGATTTGACCCCTAAAACCGCGTACATCCGGATGTGTGCAAAAGGCCAAATTCTTTTGGAGTTTTCCTTGATGTGGATCCGACTCACTTGTCTCATGGCCTTCCATATGCCTTGAGATCGCTCGGATTCGACCTTTCATTACCCCATTGAAGAGCTATGTAAGGAACCCTTTGGATACATTGAAGCATATGATAAATTGAGAGCAAAGAAACTATAGTCCATTGTTTCCGGAGCTTATACTTGAGTCTGCACCCCTTTGTCCCTTGGAGCACTTTTGTGTTCTTCCCAAGCTTGCCTTTTTCTTGTGATCTTGCTATCAAGAGATGGAGGATTGAAGTGGTGGAGGCCTAAGTGGGGGATTCAATTTCTCTGATTCGCAGACGTGCCGACAGAGGTTGTATCTATTGTAATCTTTGTTTTATATTAAAAGAAATATCTTTTCCTGTCCAATAATGTATGTTTGAATGAATATTTAATCCATGGATGATTTCAAATGCTTATATGTTATTGAGTATAAATGCTAGAGTAGAGCTAACACAATTATATATAGTATGCTTGTCTTGTTTATTGAATGTTGAGGAAGCAATTTATCAATTCAAGCTGAAGTTGGAAAGCTCAATGGGGATTTACACCAACCGTCCGGAATAAGGTACGAGTTGATATCCTTTAGTGTTAGTTATTTAGTTTCTCTTGCATATAGGAAAGGATTGATTTCTGGAGTCAAGATGTCTGTTGTGGTACGCCAAGCCATAGGAATTTCTCTCCGTAACACTCCCCATACTTACACCTCCCACACTGCATTGTTTGAACTCATCTAGTTCTCACGTTAGATATCCATTTTTGCATCTCCCATCCTCAGAGTTATAGTCATCAGACATCTCTTTAAAACTTTAGTGACTCGGCATCCAATCTGCATTCATATCATATGTTCATTGTTCCACCTTATCACTGGCAGGTAATTATTTACAGTGGTATTATTTAATGCAAATCACTAAACTGAATCAGACTGAATCATCCATATTAGACTTGAATATTGCAACCAATTTATACTTGGCTAGAAGTAGTGTGAAATTGACTTAATAAACAATATAACTAGGTATCCATATGTGAACTTAGTTCATCATATGTCAAGTATGCTCATTTTTAACAAACAATTCAAGGAATCAATGTGTGGAAGAAAATGAAGAGTTCCAAAGGAATCAATGGAAGATGAATGAACAAGTGTCAAATCGTCCATTCGGTTCAACATCATTTCTAGAAAATCGAGTTCATCATCTCTAGAAAGAATTTAAACATTCAATGTCTAGGTGTAAGAGTACTTGTCAGTGAAAGGATCAAAACATTTTATCACATTATGGAAAGATCAAATTTAATGATAAGTTCTAGTAGAAATCTGCTAGGTGTAATATCAAATAAATAATCTTCATCAAGTTGATATTTTCTTCCAAATGTGAATTTGAAGAACAATTCTCTATTTTTGGCATCGACAAGTGTTCTTTTGGTATGCTTAGAAAGTTTCAATATTTAGACACATGTAAGCTTGATTTAAGGCATTTAGGTAAACTATAAGACTTGGATCGATGAATATTTTAATGCATAAATGTTTTAATTCAATTTGTAACTGTAAATTGCGTCGATCCATCAGTTTTGGACTATAAAATTCTCTAGAAACTTAGCTCATATAAAATTTAAAGGAGAACACAACCAAGGGGGAACAGTCTAGAGGCTCAAGAGAGCTTTAGGAAGCAGAAGCTTGTATGAATTTCCTTGTAATACTAAGGGAATTTCAATGTGTAATCTTTTTTGTCATTAAAAAATTCATGAGAGTTGTCTCATCAGAATTTTAACCTCTTTGTCTTTCATTTGTTTATTCATATTGCTTGAATGAATTGCAGACTTTGAGGATCAATTGTTGTCTTTGATTAACAAATTCCTGTGTAGCAAAGGATTTGTTCTAACTTGTTTGTCATCATTGTTTTTTGTCAAGTACCTTTCTAATTCATTTAATAGAGAGGATCTATGTTTGATGGATGTTCTACTTTATTTCCCTTCTCTTTTCTTCCATCTTCCATCATCCGATAACTCAACTCAAACGCCTTTGATCCACATAATGGTTATGACTCCATACTTGATGGTATATCAGTGATTTGCAGTTAGCTTGTTGCTAACCTAGGAGGATATTCAATGGTCGATCAAAGTATAAATATTCAAATAAAAAAATAAATCTTACAGGGTAAAAGAGATTGTCGGAATCTTTTCTTCAGCGCTCGTTTCACACGAAACGACATCCGGATGCATAAGTTATTAAGGTTTGAAATTACGGAAAAAAAATGGTAAAATAGAAAAAAATTGTATAAGGATGGTTGGAAAAAAATTAGGTTGAAGTATATGGGAATCAAGCCCATGAACTCCATGGTATGCCCAAGAATTCATAAATACCGCCTAGCCAACTACCCCGCAATTGTTCCTTGTTATGTATAGTGGTAAAATAATATATAAACTTGAATAGGTTTTAAGTTTTGAAAGGGCGGGGCGTGGGGAAGGGGGGAAGGGTGTTGGGGGTGGTTCGAGGGATTATCCCTCGACCCCAATGTCAACACCGAGATCCCCCAAGAACCAAGGGTTATATATTATATCATTTTCACGAACCATATGTCATTTCCATGTACCATATATTTCCAAACTATGTCGTTGAACCATATTCTAAGGTATACCAACGTGTATTGTAACCATATGATATGCCACAACCATAACTAGAACTATATGATATGCCACCGATCCACCATATCCACTGCTCAAAACATATCACACACACACACACACACATATATATTGTTATCACATTAAAAGGGGAGGAACGAGAGGCCCACAAGTTTGACCCTAAAACCTCCATTCCTCCATTATAAGGTGTTACCAATAGGTCGCATTCTAATTTGTTGAAAGGTTATGGAATATAATCTTTTTGAATTTGATATGGATTTCAAGCCCCAAAAAGAGCACGTGGTCGTTTCCTTCCCGCACTATTTAAACATTATTTATGAGTCACAAAACACCATTGGAGCACCCAAGTTTTGCACATACCCCGAGGTGGGACATTGAGTATGACAAGGTATAGAAGGACGAGAGTACATATCATATGCACAGATCTTGACGCAGAGTTTCACAGATACCGAGGTCTGTACAAAAATTAATGGGCACACTTCTCGAGGTGGGAATCCGTACAATTGTAGGGAAGAGTTGTCTCATTTTGCATGCCATAGGAGGCCTGAGGAAATCATGGTCGAGTTTATACTCATTTTTCGCGAAATGTCGAGAGAATCGCAGTGGTGTTGTCTGTTTTTGCTGGTGACTGACAGAAAACATAAGTGGTTCTAGAAACCCATTATTGTAACCTTTGAAGACTTAATAATGATTGATCTTCCCATTGGAAGTGTCCCACACTTATGTTTTTGCTGGTGACTGACATAAAACATAAGTGGTTCCAGAAACCCATTATTGTAAGCTTTGAAGACTTAGTAAGATCGACCTTCCCATTGGAAGTGTCCCAGAGACATATCCCACGAGGGGTGAACTCCGTTATCACCTCTTGTCTATCAATTTTATGGTTTGTTTTCTGTTTATTTTCTTATGTGGGGATGTTTAAGCATTTAAATTTCAGTTTTAAAAGTTTGTTTAAGAGTATTTAACAATAAAATTCACATGCAATTTTTGGTTAAAAAAAGTGTTGGATCAGGTCTTGTCACTAAGGGGGGGGAGGTGAATCAGTGGCATAAATTTAAACACAAGTAATTTTTGGAAGTCCTTGTTTAAAGGTCTCGATACTCAGGTAAATTTTAGTACTACTTACCATCCTCAAACAGATGGGAAAATGGAAAAAATTAACCAAGTGTTAGAAGACATGTTGCGAATGTATGTTATGGATAAACCAAGTAAATGGGAGGACTATTTCTATTTAGTAGAATTTTCTTATAATAGTGGATATCAAGTTTCATTAAAGATGAGTCTATTTGAAGTATTGTATGGTCGAAATTGCCACATTCATATGTCTTGGGACAATCATGTTGACAGGATTGTTTTAGGACCTGGCATGTTAAAGGAGATAGAACATATGGTGAAGAAAGTGCAACAAAACTTTAAAGTTGCTCAAGATCGACATAAAAGTTATGCAGATCTTAAAAAAAATCTAAAAGAGTTTAATGTGGGAGACCAAGTGTATCTAAAGGTAAAACCATAAAAGACTACCTTGATCTTAGGAAGGTGTTCCAAGATAGCACCCAACTATTGCACACCTTCTGAAGTGTTATATAAGATAGGGTCGGTAGCCTATCAGTTTGCACTTCCCCCTACTATAAAAGTATACAATGTATTTCATTTTTCTTTATTAAAACAATATGTACATGATTTTACTCATGTAATTGATTAGAATATGATTTAGGTAAAACGAGGGTGAGTTCCAGATAGAGCCTTTGCACATCCTCGACATGAAGGAACTTATGCTACGGAATCGAGTCAGCATTCAAATAAAAGTGCAATGGAAGCACTTCATCCCTCAATGGGAAACATCGGGGATGAAAGATCAAATGTGAGAGGAATATCCATCCATGTTCTAAAATGAGCAAGAGAACTCAGAATAAAAAGAACACTGAGGACTGTGTTAAGAATAAGGGGGGATAAATATAATACCCCCAAGACATTATTATTTTATTTAATATTTGTGAAAATAATTTCGAAAACAGTTATTTTGTAAGACTTAATTAAAAACTTAAAAATACTCACAAGATGTGTGACTGACATTTTGCACAACAAACTATTATTTTATTATTAATAAAAGGAAAAGACACTTGGAGAATTCATTAAATCAAGGGACACCACCATGAGACACAAAACATGTGTAAGTGACATTTTGCACAACAAACTATTATTTTATTATTAATAAAAGGAAAAGACACTTGGAGAATTCATTAAATCAGGGGACACCACCATGAGACACAGAACATGTGTAAGTGACATTTTGCACAACAAACTATTATTTTATTATTAATAAAAGGAAAAGACACTTGGAGAATTCATTAAATCAGGGGACACCACCATGAGACACAAAACATGTGTAAAGAAAGCAAGGAATATGTTACCAATCAAATCCAATATAAAATATCAACCACGAGACAAGATCTTCAATCATAGGGATTGAAGGATTAATTGAGATTTGATTGGGATGACACAAGACCTAGGAAAAAGCTATATATATTGGTGCTCTGAGATAGCACGAGATCTCGTGTTGTGCACGGAGAAATTGTGCTACGAGTGCATGTGTTGAGTGTTTCTCTCTTTCATAAGTCCATCATTGAGCTTGTTACACACTATGAGAGAGAATGTCATGTGGAAGTTTTTCTTGTTGTTCTAGTGTGCATGGTGGTGATCCAGCTCGGAGGTGGAGTTGGGTGCATGGTTTTGCGGTCATCTCCTATGGTTGGGAGGAACTAATTCTCCAAGTATTTTCCTGAAATTATCTTCAAGTAGGTGATTCCAACCTCCCTTATAGTTGTTTGTGTTTCTTTTATTGATTAGAAATTTTTGGTATATATTTTGGGATTCTTACATAAAGGTTGTTTTGGGAGACTCAGTTGGAATTGTCATTGCTTACTATGTGTATTCTCCTTCAATGTCTGGTACTAATAGCTCTCACTGATTATGTTTGTTGATATTGGATATGGAATATATTGCATCTTTCTTTGAATGCAGTCCCAAATCGTGATGAAGTGGATTTTTGAGTTTTTGGGAAATTTTTCGGGGGATCCTTACATCGTGCAAACCAACATTTATGCCCATGGATTTGGTAACAGAGAACAACGCATTTACTTGTGGTTTGACCACACAGTCGACTTCCACATATTCCATTCAATGGAACCCCATCATATCATATTTTATGTGGACACCACTCCAATAAGAGTGTTATAATAACAATGAAGCAATGGGAGTCTCGTATTTGAACAGACAGGCCATGGGAGTCTACTCCATCTTGTGGAATGCAGATAACTGGGTGACTCAAGGAGGGATATAAAGACCAATTGGAGCAACGCCCCCTTCGTTGCTTCCTACAGAAACTTCGATGTTGAGGAAGCCAAGTCAGATCAAACATAGACATATCCGGGTGCACACAACAAACTTATTCATCATCATCAGCCACTGTCAATACAAATTGGGTGCATGGGGAGGGAGAGGGTTCAGTCTCGATAGTGGGAGGCAATGGGAGTGGCGGGTCTCCTGAGCTTGAGGCCTCGACATCCAATTTCAATAAGAAAATATAAGAGTGTGAAGTTGGAATTTGAGGCGAATCCCTAACCCACCCCAAGAGGGTGGATCCCTACACTCGAATTTGTGCCAACCCTGAATCGGATGGGAGGGGGATGAAATCTGTAGTGACTGATTGAAAAACCCTTACTGGCCTGGATGAATTCAGTTTGAGGGAATGAGTTGGAAGGATCTATAATTACGGCTTCACCTTGTAACAATCTGAATATCCACCAGCCTCTCTTGTTTCCCCTCGTCTAATGATTGATCGAGAGATGGGCTTAAGCAGTCCTCCTTTGGATCAATTCCCCTTGACCCGCTTGAGATTGATGGTTATAGGTTGAAGCCATGGCCTGAACTTTGAGATGGAGATAAAAGGGTGGATTCCGTTACCTCGTTCCATTGATTGAACACGAAGATTGAACTACCTGCCTTACGAAGCATAGGAATCAAGATAACATGATTTGTATAACCCTTCTTCCTAGATCCATTGATTGCCTCTACTTTAATAGATCCACCAGCAACAGTAGGAACTTTAGAATGTTTGTTGAACTCTATCCTAACATTTTCAAAATAATAGATAAAAATGTTCTCCCACTATTCCATGATGGTTGATAATGATCATATTTGGATTTTAT
Source organism: Pseudotsuga menziesii (assembly GCA_001517045.1). Classification (NCBI taxonomy): domain Eukaryota; kingdom Viridiplantae; phylum Streptophyta; class Pinopsida; order Pinales; family Pinaceae; genus Pseudotsuga; species Pseudotsuga menziesii. The sequence continues at coordinate 126,569 of LPNX010571963.1, forward strand.
TATTAACTAGGCATTCATTCAAATATGTGTTGTGTTGAATATCATCGTTTTTTTTGTAGAATTTTATTGTATAAACTTTATCCTTTAAAATTCTTGCCTTGGGTAGACAAACCTTAAACACTATTGTCATAAATGTACTATAGAATTTTGGCACTTTGGTGGAACTTGTTTTTAAGCCAATAACTTTTTAAAAGATGAAAATTAAAATTTTGAAACTTTGATTGAAACTCTGTTTTTCTCCAAGAGAGCTTGGCCCTTCAGGTTTGTCCACCTAAGCACCTGCATTTTTTCCCAAATATGTTGTTTGAAGATATCGTAAGTTAAATTTATGTTTTCTCACAAATATGTTGTTTGAAGATATCGTAAGTTAAATTTATGGTTTCAAAAAGGTACTGGTCCCTATCATTTACTATCTATCTCTCGACATGTAAACATCTCTCTATATAAACTAGCATTTATGTACCATATTTGGATGAGTGCAATGAGTAACGAAGGACCTTCATCCTCAAAACTTATTCATTTAAAGATGTGGTTTACCTACTTTGAACCTTTTCATGTTTAATGCATATATTATGGGGAACTTCCAAGAGTGTCAAAGTTTGAGTTATATATTACAAGCTTATTTTCAGACCTTCATCCTCAAAACTTATTCATTTAAAGATGTGGTTTACCTACTTTGAACCTTTTCATGTTTAATGCATATAGTATGGGGAACTTCCAAGAGTGTCATATATATTACAAGCTTATTTTCACTTAAATTGATAATTTTCAAGTTTAATGGTTTCTACCCTTGTACATCTTATTGGTAATCAATGGATTTGTTAAATCTAGTACATCTTATTGGTAATCAATGGATTTGTTAAATCTAGTAAAAAATTTACTCCATGGTTCTTCGATCTTGATAAAAATTAAGATGAGATTTTTGGCAATGTTAAAAATGGGTAATCAATGGATTTGTTAAATCCAGTAAAACATTTACTTCATGGTTCTTATCCAGTAAAACATTTACTTCGTGGTTCTTCGATCTTGATAAAAATTAAGATGAGATTTTTGGCATATGTTGAAATGCTAAAAAAATGTGTTGAGATTAACATTATAAAGTCTATTGGACTTGATTCTCTTACAATGACATGATTCTCTTACCATGGAACTATTCAGCTTAGGTTTGGAATAACAATATTCAATGTTGTTGACTTTGCCAATAAACATGACATTGTCAACATAACCATCTACATCAACATATTCAATCCACCATCAACATATTCAATGATCTAACTTCATCTTCCAATATCTGAATATATTGATGTAAAAAATCATATATATGAAACATTTTTCAAAAACACCAGACATTCCATACTTAACATGCTACTTGGTATGACCTATTTCCTTCAATATGTTAACATGCTCCTTAGTATGACCTATTTCCTTTAATATGTTAGATGATGTGAGTTGATTTTAACTTGACATACATCAGTAGTATATTAATATTAATAAAGTGTCTTTTTTATTTACTTTTATAAAAGTTTCTGTTAATAAATTCCATCCATATACATCAGATGATGTGAATTGATTTTAAATTCCATCCAGATATTTAGTCAATGAAGTGTTTTCTATTTATTTTTATCAAAGTTTCCAATAATAAATTCCGTCCAGGAATAAATTGCCATAGAAAGGCTAAAAAAATGGCAAAAACAAATATCAAAAGTTGTGTGCATTGAAAGGCAAAAAAATATTAAAAGTTATATGCATTGCCATTTTAAATTTCTATAATATATATATTTATCTATATATTGAAAATATTGAAAGGCAAAAAAATACTAAAAGTTATATGCATTGCCATTATTTATATATATATATATTAAAAGTTATATGCATAGCAGTTAAAACCATCCATTTTCTATTTACTGATGGGTAGGGGTTAAATAAACACAGACTCGATCATACCGCTAAGCCGTCATTAATTCCGAAGGCGCTATTGTTAGTGCTCAAAACCCAGCCTAACAAGAGTTCAAAAATAAAAAATTATTAAACATTAAAGAAATATTTTGGCTGTTACATCTACCCACATTCTGTGCCGTTTAAAAACAGAAGGAAGAAATATCAGGCTACAACTTCAGTCATCAACTACATTTAGTGGTGGGCATACAGGCTGCAGACCTGCAGTTCGATCCTTTCGATGCTTAGCTCAAAAACAGTTATAACTGCAATGCAATTCATCACTCTGTCAACATCATGGGCTTAAATGCATCTGAAGCTAGCATAGGACACATGTCGATGTGCATAAAACAAAAATGAGTTTTACTTGTCTCCGAGGAACCAAAAATAGGATTATTTTGAAATTTGAAGTATTTGACATTCAAAACTTTAAATCCAGAAATCATAAACCCCAACCCTAGTACCGAACTTTGAATCCAATAATCATAAACCCTTACCCTAATACCGTATTACTGAACTTTAAATCCAGAAATCAGAAACCCTAACACCAGTAAGTTTAAATCCAAAAATCATAAACCCTAACCCTAATATTGAACTTTAAACCCAGAAATCAGAAACCCTAACACTAGTACTGAACCAATAACCAAGACATAGGTAAGTCCTTTAGCTCTGAAGCATCCTGATAAGCATCCTGATAGCCGGGTAAAATAACCCTATCCTGTTCTGTATTTATGCAGCAGAGCTCCTTTATTTTGCCGCAGAGCTCCCAAACAGCAGCGTACGATTCTGGCGAAGCAGATTTGATGGTGTCAAGAATAAACTCCACTTGATAGAGGCCCTCACAACGTTTTTGAAGAATGTAAAGCTTGGCCTCAGAAGGAGTCATGCAGTGCTGCATAACTTCGTGCAGAGCAGCAGAACTTGTATTCACTGATGCTCGAGCAATTCCTTGGTTCGCTAGTGCGTCTGCGGCGCGATTCTCCTCGCGATGCACATGCGACACCTCCCAACTCTCAAACTTGACAAGGAGCTGCCGCACGTTGTTGTAATACCTTCTGAGCCATTCTTTATTGATCTTGTACTCCCCGTTTACCTGTCCAACAACATTCATTGCTTTAGTAATTCACTCCATGCAATCACAGGCCATTTTCTTGAACGCCAAAAAAAATTCACTCCAACAACATTCGTTGCTTTAGTAACTCACTCCCTGCAATCACAGGCCATTTTCTTGAACGCCAAAAAAAATTCCAAGAAGGGGAGAGAGAAAGAGTTCTATGACTTACCTGTCTGCAAAAATCAAGAAGAGGAGGCAGAGTACATGACTTACCTGTACAAAAATCAAGAAGAGGAGGCAGAGTACATGACTTACCTGTACAAAAATCAAGAAGAGCATCGAGTCGAAGACTAATTACCTGTTTGCAGACAAGTTCACTGTCTCCATACACTTTAATAGCCGTGATGCCGTGGTCAAGGGCATGCTGAAGTCCTGCGATGAGGGCCTTATACTCGGCTGCATTATTGGTAAACACGCAGCCCAGCAAAGAAGAGAATCTCTCAACACTTGGCCACTGCTGTCTTTGAGAAGGAAGCCAATGCCTGCCATGCCAGGGTTGCCTCTGCACGCTCCATCGAAATAAAGTTCGCATGGAGGAGGTGCGTGACTGACCGGCTCTGTGAATATGGTCAGCATCGAGCGATTGATCATAATTGAGATGGGTAGCGAAAGCCCTGGCTATACAGAAATAGATTCAGGTAACCAAGAGTTTTAATCTGTGTAATATAAACCGGGTGGTATCATACTTATAGTTCTCAATACCACATATAGTACTACAAATATAAGCTCGAGGCTTAACCATGGTTAATAATAAGGGTGAATTTTACATTCCTATAGCTGGATCATTCTCTGTTCTCCACACTATCTATCATGTATTCCCCCACCCCCTTCTTATTAGAACTTGTGCCTTTTTATACACTCTGAATTCGAGCTTCTGTCTATAACCAACAAGTTATGATATAACGATATATTTATTGCATAATCTATATTGGTTTCAAAGCAACAAAGCAGCTAGAAATAGAAAATATTTTCCTGAAGTAGTTTCAACAATCTGCGCTTTGGAGAATATAACAGATATCTTTTCCTGCCTTAATCTGATGACACTTCGTCTCATGAGATGAAGAAATAAATTAATGTAACTGTTCTTCGCTCAAAACAGGGCATGCGCTGGCCACTCTTTTTTGCACCATATCTTTGAATATTTCCATGATGGATAGGAAATAATTAATGTAATTGTTCTTCGCTCAAAACAAGGCATGCGCTGGCCACTCTTTTGAGCACCATATCTTTGAATATTTCCACTAATCCATCAACCTACGGCGAACAAAGGCATGCGCTGGCCACTCTTTTCAGCACCATATCTTTGAATATTTCCACAAATCCATCAACCTAGGGCGAACAATATTCAACATGCAGCATAGTAATAAATGCTGTGGCGGCTGCAGTGTGAGCTGTAACGGTCCACGATGTAGCTGCCACAGCATTTATCCCATTTATTGTTACATTGGTATTGGAAAACCAACTTTGGTACATGAATCCATATTTTTAATTATAAATAAGATTTTTGCATTAAAAGCTCTTCAAAATCAAATAAACAAGAGAATACTTAAAGACAAGTTTTAGTCCTTAAAATCTCAATTAAGACAAGGTTTGGATCAAAGTTCTTTATACATGATGATCATAGGAATGTCAAAAAAATAACAAAGCTTCAAAATTTAATCAAATTTTGGGGTTTAACATCTCTAAGCATTGTATTTTGGTGTTGCTTCTAGATCTTGAATTGAACTTTGTTTATAACGACTAACTACCATTTTGGATAACAAATGCAACTAATCAAACCGTAGAAAATTGCTATCCAAGTAAATATGAAGAAAACTGCTATCCACAAATGGTCTTTAAATTCAAGAAACAATCTCTTTAGAAGATCTCTCTACACCAATTATGCTAATTTGGTGTCTGCACCAATTATGCTAATCTAGTACTAATGTGGTACTAGTCTAATCTTTTGTCGTACTTTTGGGAGGAAAAAGTTCTATAATCCCTAGACAATCTCTCCTTTAATGGATCAAATCTAAAGACTTGATTTGTAAATAGTTTATCAACAAATGCAAGTCTTTACCCAAAAATATGCAGAGAATCCATATACAAAAATTCCTACACCTCTTGTATCAGAATTTAGAAATATGTTTACTAATGATAGGGTGTAGGAAATGAGACTAACATAACAATCTTTATGTTGGCTTATGAAAAACTTGGCATCCCATTAAAAAAAATTATTTCAAATATTTTTAACATGTGAAGTAGGAAATAATGGTATAGTAGGACAATGATGAATAAAGGAAAAGTTTTAACAAAGTAGAAAAACATAGGCTTGATCATAACATGTCTTTGGCAATCAGGGATAACCAGAATGAGGAATATTTAGATAGGATGTTAATGGTATAGTAGGACAATGATGAATAAACGAAAAGTTTTAACAAAGTAGAAAAACATAGGCTTGATCATAACATGTCTTTGGCAATCAGGGATAACCAGAATGAGGAATATTTAGATAGGATGTTAATGGTTTAGATACAGGAGTATACTTGTCCATAATTTTCTTCTTCTATTTAATTAAGTCAAGAGTTAAAAATGCATGCCTCAATGTTGTTGTTTACATGTACTAGTGGACTAAAGTGGAGACCACTGCTTTGTGCTTCCTTCAAGAAACTAGATTAATTGTTGGAACCCCAGTATGCTGGTTATAGAATCATTGGTATAGAAATGATATTGTAGAACCTTTGGCAACCCTTGATCCAATCTTCATAGAAAAACAAGAGCTTTCAGTAGCCCTATTCTAAGGTACCCTCTACCTGGCATCCCTAATCTCCTTCGGCCACCCTTTAGTAGAACCTAAACAACTTACATCAGCCCTATATTTTCCCTATCCTCCTCGGCCCTAGTACATTCCTATAACGTAGAAGTACATTTTTCCACCCAAAAATCTCATCCTGAAACTTGTTTTGGGCATTTACCACCACCATCCTTTAATGTTACTTATGGCCTGCAGAAGGAGAATGAGTGGGAAATGCAAGAGGAAAATAAAGCAAATAGGGTCATAGATAGGATTAGGGAGATTCATTTGAAGGTGAAGGAGCAATGTGAGGAGTTAATAGAAGTAAAATCTTTGTGATGACTAGCATAGGAATGACCACAAATTTTGTGTTGGAGATAAACTCTGGTTCTATCTATATACAGAGTGATTGTAGGGGAAACCAAGAAGTTGAAGTCGTTGAGAGACAAGCATTCGAAATCATTGCACACGTCAATGACAACATCCAAGCCATGCTTACCTTCATACATATGGTTGTATTTCGTGGGCGATGTGGAGAACTTGTGCTCGTAATACCGCTACAGCCTTAATTAAGTAATTTGTACATTTTTTTTGAATACTCTATTCTAAGGTTTCATGTTCTAGGGTTTCATAATACCTTAGAGAGATGGGGATTGGAGTGTAAGCCTACATTCCCCATAAAAATAGAGTGTTAGTCATATAAAATGACCATACTCTAGTCTCGTGAGTAGAAGAAAGGAAATCCTTTTGTGGAAAGATGAGATTTTAAATTTTTCAAAGATAAGAGAACATAGTTTGATCCTTTTGCCATTTTTTCCCTCTCTTTTCATTCATGGCCACTTCTGCGACTTGCCTATAATAACTAGACCTACTATTTTAGTGGGTAGGCTACTCCTATTAATGTTGGATTTTCATTTGGGATAAGAGTCCTAGTAGCTATTCTGGATAATCCACATATCAGTCAAAATTATACTAAAGATAACCCACATACCACTCAAAATTATACTAAAGATAACCCACATACCACCCAAAATTATACTAAAATGTCGATGTGCTCAAGGATATTCAGAAGATGGGTTGGTTGGATTTCTTCATCAAATTGAATGGATAAAGTGATGACATAACCATGGAATTTTCCATGAATACGAGGAAGGTCATTGAAGAAGAATGCATGACACTGGTAAAGCAGGTGGTTATCACTCTAATTGAGGATGTTTTGAGCATAGTTATAGGTCTGCCTATATTCCAGTTTAGTGGGCTTCACATACCGAATCAAAACCGACCGAGCCACATCTGATTTAGCGAACATACCGCATAGGTAAGAGAACACACTGAATCAAGATTTGTCGACTATCATCTGGGTGAAGCAAAAACACACTATGTAGACGAATGCACCAGAACAAGATCTTCGAACGAGACCCGGGCAGTGTCATACTGACCTTATTAGGAAGAGACCGAAAATATAGCATTGGATTCAATTGGCTTCCTTGAACATGCTACGCCAACTATTAGAAACGTTATGTAAACCAGTAAAAAGGAAGAAACTTGAACAAATATGACAGAGAGATACCAATCTAGGACAAAAGGGATTTCTTTACATCTTATGGGACCTATGAATAAAATAAGAATGGTGTTAAAATGGAAATAAAGAAATAAGAAAACAATTGAATTCAAAAAGACTAAACATGTTGAATGCAGATCTATTAACATATACAAGATATATAACTTTCAAAGAAATTTAGCTATGTAGCTAACTTAAGGTAAATTAAGCTATGGGTGATTCCAAAATTGATGTAAAAATTGAGAACTCTATGCTTCTTGATGTATCCTTCCACTCTTATCAGTTGCAGGTTCTATATGGAAAAGAGACGTTCGGTCATTTCCTAGAAGTTCGTGGGTGTGAAATCTACTCACGGGGTTTCATGAGCGTCATATTGATGTCGCGCTAGCTTTGTTCCATTCAAATATCGAATTTACATAGGGCTATATGTTGCCTTAACAAGCACTAGTTACAGGTATTGAGAAAACCATGCAAATCCCACTTAGGCTCAAATAATCGATGGCAGGTCTACAGTCAGAAGTGTGTTGGGCACGTGCCCCTCCAAGGATTTCAACAAAGACAAATACAGACTGGAACATGCAGTCTGTGGAACTAGATGCAGGTATTAAGAAAACCTTGGTAATCCCACTCAGGCTCAAATAGCCGATTGGCGGGTCTACAGTCAGAAGTGTGTTGGGCACGCGCCCCTCCAAGGGTTTCAACAAAGACAAACACAGACTGGTGGGGGCGATCTGTGGTTTATATAAAAAAATACGCTCTCTCGAGAGAGTTTAAAAGGAATCTAAACTCTCAGCCGAAAGATATGTTTGAGACTTTCATACAAATAATTTGGTCATACTCTTAGACGACAAACTTAATTATTCTCAATTGATTTTTTTTAAACATAACTAAACTCCCACCAAATAAAATGTTAACCATAGTTAAATTCTCACCCAAAAACTATTACAATTCTCGACTAAGAAAATATGTTGACTTTTTTTCTCGGTCGAGAAATTGGAAATTATACCCAAAAACACTCCATTCTCAAAAAATTGTATAGCAACTTCCTGTTTTCACCCTAAGAAAACATGCATTTCCATACATAATTCAACACTCGGGTTAACTCAAGGCTCATGACGGACAACAACTTAGTAATCTGTAGCCTAGATGGGGTAAATGTGGTTAACCAGATTCCGATGACCTTCATCTCATCCCATAAAAACTTCAGTGGGATTTGATTTTTGTTTTCCTTTTTATTGTCTAGATTTTTGTCACTTGACGTCGATTCAAAAGACATCGCATATTTTTCTTAACTATAAAATTTATGAAAAAATCAAACTTCCAAGATCATAGACCGGATCCAACTCAGTGTAGCGCCACATATTTCTATAAGTCATGGGTATTGAACTTGTGACCACCCACAGGTTGAAACATTGGGCCAAACCCTTGTTGTGCTTTATGTAATTCAAAGAAGTTGTTTTCTTAATAAATATCAAGGTTCCATAATTGACTACTTGGGCCTCCCATATGTTCATGCCTTGCTAGCCGACTTTCCCACTAGGGATTCCACATGTTTATTGAATGAAAAGAAGACTTTGGTTTGGCATTTTGGTGTGGGTTTATATTTACAGTTCCGTGAATTCCTTGGTTTAATTCAATAATTATCTTCATTGCATTTTAATTAGGTACTTGTATCCGTGTCAGCACTACTTTTCCTTCTATGAATAGCAATAACCTTGTTGTGCAAGAGATCCCCGTGGTTTCACACCCATTTAGGGATATTCATGTGATCAATTCAGGGAGTTATGGTTTGTTATGGTATTGAATCTCGAGGATATTCCTATTCACCGCAATCTCTAGATATCGTCAGGATCATGCTAAAACTGTACTTCTAAGACATGTGCACACTTGTAATTCTTGCAACCATTTAGTCGATTTATAGCAATGGAATCTCACTGTCAATCAACTGAATATGATTGAAGGTCGCCTCGCCGCAGTAAATTCATTATCATGATGATGGCTAGGGAATCAAGATACATTTGTCAGTCTCTGTGAATAATCTAGATGCGAAATATAAAATCTCGTGGCAATCTATAAATATGGAAATAATTGACATTCACTCATATCGAACTGTCACAAAAGCATCCAATTAATTCCCATGTTGCAAACAACACTTATTGCATCTAAGTCGATATTTTAATGGAGGATTGGGTCCGAAAAGATTCTTGGGCCTTCCTAGGTGATTGAGTACTAGAAGGTAATGTGTATTGAGTATTGATTCCAGAAAGCATACTTATTGTTGTTGTATGATTGGTTCCTGAAAGATGGTAAGGATGGGTACGTGTAATCTGCGAGTGAATGATGGGTATGTATGATCAGTTTACGTGTGATATGTTTTTATTGGGGATTCGATGGATTTGGTTCTTAATATCAAAAGAGTGAAGGTCCTTCCTGGAAAAATAACAACAAATGCACCCTCCTACCAAGAAAGAGGGTGTTATCATTACCGCTCTATTGATATTTTTTTTCCATGGGTTGTTGATTAGTGCTGTTTCCTCCACCCACCACCTCATACTTTTGAGGTTAGAAAGGGTTGTTTTTCCCATGCATGTAACCATGGGTTTTGTTGAAACCGAAGTTCCCCATCCTCATGGGATCCACTAAATTTATCAATTCTAATATTTTGATGCCATTCTAATATAATGGAATATTTAAAACATCATTTGTACACATATTTCTATTTGCATTTTAACAAAATAATTGTGCAACATAGCTATGAGATAAATCAAAATTTATAAAGCACATTTCCCTTTCATATAAGAATTGAAATAGTCTAACATAATGCTTGCAGAATACTTGGATTCAGTAGTTTATATACCATTTTAGTAGCTCATGTGTCCTGCTTTGGTAGCTTCCCTTCGCCAAACTTATTAACCAAACCAACAAACCACCCTGTCGACCAGCTTATCGTGTTGGCCTTAGTACACCAATAGGTTTCCTAACCCCCAAGCCCACAATCCGATAATCCCCATAGTATCTTTCCTTAGTTCAAAATCCCTCAATCAATAGTGCAATTTCACCCTTTTCCTTTGAGTTTCCCACCTCCTCATATCCACGAGTTAACCCCCTCCTCGGTCTTCCTCATTTTCTCCAAAAAAAATATTAAGTCTAATTCTTCCAAAGAAAACCAACCCCCCTCTTTCTCCATCCAACCTCTCATATATACCAATTTTCTCCACCTTCATTCTTACTCCACCGCCTCATCTCCCCCATGTTTTTTTTAAAACAAAAACGGTTATATTAATATGAGAAATCCAGTTTAAAAACACTGATCAAGAATACAGAGATTTGCTCAAACTCCCTAGCCTTAGACAATTATGGTGGAATTTCCAGACTTATCTTTGAGTTTACCTTGAGTTCATAGCACCCTATATCTATGAATTTATTAGCTGCTTTGTCCGCCCTCATATTAAGCTCCCTGAGAACATGATAGAATTCAATCTTCTTGAACCTTTTGATCATATATCTAATTCTTTTTAACAGTCTTTCCATCCGCTCATTTTTTCCCCTTCTTCCTCTGCTCACTGCTTGGATAATTAGCCTCGAATCTTTGATAACCACAACTTCATCTGCTCCTACTTTTTGCACTTGCTTAAGGCCTTGCCAGAGCTCGAATGCTTCTGCCATATTATTGGAGTCATGTCCGATGTTCCAGGAGTATTCAATTTCCACTTTCCCTGTGGGGTTTATGGCAACTCCTCCTCCTCCCGCTTTCCCCGGATTCCCTTTGGAAGCTCCGTCAAAGAACAGTTTGAATATCTTTCTTTCTCTTAACCAGTTTTCGAATTGGGATTTGTCCATTCTAATCTCCCAATTCTCCAATTTTTTGATGGCTGAGCTATTATTTTCCTGAATATTGAATCTTTGCATCCATTTTTTTTCTTTCTCTGTTAGCTCGACTTTATTATACGAAATCGTGGTGCTTCTTACCACCTCACCTAATAGAGCGTTGATTTTTACCGTTACCCTCCAAGCTGGTTGGCTCCTATTCTGAAAGATTCTCTGGTTTCTTTCTAACCAAATGCACCATCAAACAATTTTAGGCAATTTCAACCAGCAGGCTCTTAGTCCTTTTTTTTTCCCCAGCTCGCCCTTGTACATATTTTCCCAATTGATGAAAAATTCCTGATTGTTTCCATTCCATTGAAATCTGTCTTCTTCATTCAGCATTACTTCCTTCAAGATTGAAACTGAATATGTGCAATTAAAGAAGAGATGAGAAATAGACTCTGAATTAACAGCACAAAGAGGACATCTGAAAGGGCCTGCTATCCCCCTTCTCTCCATATTCTCTCCAGTCAGCAGTCTTTGGTGGATTAATGTCCACGTGAACACATCTATTTTGGGCAACGTTCTGTTGTTCCAATTGTGATTCCAAATTCCTGGATTCGCTGGCACAATATAAGTTGCTGCAAACACATTGTACCCCTCAGCCGTGGTATAATTTCCATTTCGATGTCCCCAGCCATGTCTATCTTTCAAGGATTTGGAAATCGGGGCTATCCTGGCCAAGTGAATGATCAGCTTCCTTTTATCATTTTCCAACTCTTCTGGACAGTCCGGCAGTGCCCAGGATGTCCAACGATTTGGGTAATTCACATCCCATTCTGAAATGCTCCATAACGTGGACAGTGCTCTCGCCTCCATCCAAGTTTGTAAACGAGGTAGGCGTGGAGGATGCTTACCAAGGATCGAGTCCTTCCAGAAATTTATTTCTCTTCCATTGCCCGGTACCCAATATAATTTTTTAACAAACTGATACAGTGATTTTTTACACAGATTGAAGATGGGGGATCCCTTTTTCTTCATGAGGTCTCCTTTCAGGCCTCTAAGCCTCGATCCGGGAAAATATTTGATTCTAAGAGCTCGACTACACCAGGATGGTTTAGAATTTAGCAAATTCCAGAGTAATTTGGCCCCAATGGCCAAGTTTTGATGTTTAAGGTCCCTGATTTGAAGACCTCCCTCATTTCTGGGCAGCTTAATGGTTTTCCAGCTTACCAAGGCATACTTTTTACCTCCTCCATTATTCCCACCGTTCCAGAGAAAGGATTTCAGTAATACCTCAATTTGGTTAATGATTTTGCCCGGTGCTAGAAGCAGTGAGCATTGGTAGACCAAGTAGCTGTTCAGGACAGCTTTGATTAAAACAACCTTCCCCGCTAGATTCAGCCAAGTAGTACCCCAGCTTGATATTTTCTTTTTAATTTTATCCACTATGGGGCTCTAGTCCGAGGACTTGGACTTGGTTTTAGCAATAGACACCCCTAGATATTTGAATGAGTCCCAGCTTACAGCTCCGTTCATGTTTAGGATTCTGGCTATATCTGACATTTCCCTCGGGTTAATGTTCCAGCCAAAAATCTGACTTTTTCTGAGATTAATTTTACTTCCAGAGGCCTGGCAGTAACGAGTCAGTTCGGTTTTGAATCGGCGGGCTATAATCTGGCTGGCACCTCCCATTAAAATAGTATCGTCAGCAAACTGAGAGTGGTTAATATCTTTGACTCCTTTGGCCAGTCTTATGCCTGGCAGCTCCTGCTCTAGTCTAGCGTGTTCCAATTGGAAGCTGAGTACCGAGGCCTGAATGGCGTAGAGAAGGGGTGAGAGCGGGAATCCTTGCCTCAGGCCTCTCGTTGCTTGGAAAAAGGGATCAGCTCTTCCATTAATGAGGGGAGCAATCCAGGGCTTGCTGATACAAGCCTTGACCCAAGAGACAAATTTGGGATCAAAACCGAATCTCTGCATTACCTGAAGGAGGAATGAATGGCTTACTCTGTAAAAAGCGTTTGCCAGGTCTAATTTCACCGCCATTCCTTTGTCTCCATTCTTCAGACTAGAATGGATGGCTTCTTGCACTAAAATGATATTATCCCATATTTTCTGGCCTTTGATGAATCCACCCTGATTCTCCGGGATAATGGCTTGCAGGATGTACTTTAATCTTGTTGCCATGATCTTAGTGATGATTTTATACCCTATGTTACACAATGATATTGGCCTGAACCTATCAAAGGTCTTCGCGTCTTTCTCCTTTGGAATGAGGGCCAAGAAGGCTGAATTCGTGCTTCCTCCGATCTTATTACAGCTCTGAGATTTTCTGATCATTTTAAGTAAATATTTTTTAACAATGTCCCAGCAGATAGAGATAAAGTTCACATTGTATCCGTCTGGTCCTGGGGACCTATCCTCCTCCATGTTATCTACAGTTTCTTTAATCTCCTCCAGCGTGATGACTTGATTCAAGTGGTCGTTGTCACTACTCTGTATAGAATTGGGAACAAGATTCAGGATCTGGCCATCGCTGGAGATAGGCTGTCATCTCCCCCATGTTATTGGGATTCTAGAACATTAATAGAATCACACTAACCAACTACAAAATAATTATAATATTAGCTCTAGGATTTCTCATTCTTTAGGAAAGTCAAATGGTCAAATGTTCATTTAAGTTTTACATTTTGATGTGACTTCCTATGGTTTATTTTAATGCAAGATAATCATGGCTTGTCTTATTCACTTTCGATACAAGTTCAATATTATAAAATTACCCACTGCTTCTTCTTTAAATGTTTAGGATAATATAATAAATAAATAGAACTTGACTTAAATAATGATGATGATGCATATATATATATTTATTATTAAATCAACCTAGATTCGACAAATGATGTTCTGATTCACAAATAAAGTTTAATAATCAGTAAATATAATATAATTAGCAATAAATCAACCAATTACATTCAAAAATAATATTCTTTTCAACAATCCAAATAAATAAATAAATAACTTATTCGAACAATAATGAAATTGATCCTTAATAATAATAATAATAAATAGATAAATAAATACAACTATGATTGTTATAATTACAACATCCATCACTTCTAAACAAAACACCTCTGACTATTCAAACATAATGATGAACATGCTAACAAAACACTATTTGTACACATAAAACAATAGTTATACTAAATGCAATGATTATCTTATGACAATTCTTTCTCGACAACAAAAAATTATTTCCTAGTGAATCACTTAAACGTAACTAATAGATAAACTAATCGATCATTTATTTATATACACATGATTAAAAAACTATCATTCAAACCTGATTAATGCACAACTGAATCTTATCCAGAACAACATTACAGTAATTTATCACATCAATACTAGTGTACATGTACAAGGTTTGCGTGCGTGGCCAGCGTATGCATAGATCATATATGTACTATAAGAAAACATCATGCCATCCACGCATACATACTAACTGAAAAAATAATAATCATTTTTGCACATAGAATAACCATACATACAATACATGATGATCACATAGATATAACCATATCAGCATACATCCAACATAATTATTTTAGCATGAGCAACCTTTAAATAGTTAACCAGTTAAGTTATAACGTTAATATACTTTAAATTCATAAAATATATAATCAATCAATTATTCTCAAGGAAAATTTACTCATTACTACTATCTTGGTGTCATAACACTCACCTCCAAACAATACTAGCTGACATATCCTCCCTTCCTAACCTACTTCCACATCCTCCCTATCCTTCCTCTGCTAGTAAAGATGTGTCATTGGCTTCACCGACTTGGCCACATATAGAACCTGAGAGTGGTAGCATCGGTTAAAAAGTGGACCTAGCCTCCCCTAGCAGGAATCCAACCATCGTCATCACACGTCTAGGGAAGCGTGACTCAACACAACCCTTCCATGACCTCGGGTATCATACAACATAGGATGGGCAACACTTCCATCCCTCTCAACATACTAGGTCTATACCCTATAAAAAAAATCATATCTTGCTGCTATTGAGATTATCAGAATGTGTTGTCGTATCATCAGTTTGGTCAATAAGGTTTCTTCCATAAGTAAGTACTTATCCACACATCATATTCAATACTGAGCTATCGCTTAGCCCCTATGGCCTGTGGGTTAGTATTTTTCAAAATACACATTTATAGCAAGCATTTCCACTCGATCATCAATTGATCCACATCATCATCATTATTTCTTTTTGCGTAATAATTTTAGTTCATCACAGCTACACATGACACATAATAATTCAATCAATCACATCATAAGATGGTATCTATGTATCACATCCTATATTTAGCATTTTATTAATGAAAACATTTAAACATATACTATCATCATGAAATAAAGAAATCCCATGATAATCACAACATTGTAATCACACAAACATAGTAACACCATAAATAAAATTTATGAATTTTTTTTTCTTAACTATAAAATTAATGAAAAAATTAAAATTTATGGGCATTTACCACCATCATCCTTTGATGTTACTTATGGCCTGCAGAAGGAGAATGAGTGGGAAATGCAAGAGGAAAATAAAGCAAATAGGGTCATAGATAGGATTAGGGAGATTCATTTGAAGGTAAAGGAGCAATGTGAGGAGTTAATAGAAGTAAAATCTTTGTGATGACTAGCATAGGACTGACCACAAATTTTGTGTTGGAGATAAACTCTGGTTCTATCTATATACATAGTGATTGTAGGGGAAACCAAGAAGTTGAAGTTGGTGAGAGACAAGCATTCGAAATCATTGCACATGTCAATGACAACATCCAAGCCATGCTTACCTTCATACATATGGTTGTATTTCGTGGGTGATGTGGAGAACTTGTGCTCGTAATACCGCTACGGCCTTAATTAAGTAATTTGTATATTTTTTTTGATTACTCTATTCTAAGGTTTCGTGTTCTAGGGTTTCATAATACCTTAGAGAGATGGGGATTGGAGTGTAAGCCTACATTCCCCATAAAAATAGAGTGTTAGTCATATAAAATGACCATACTCTAGTCTCGTGAGTAGAAGAAAGGAAATCCTTTTGTGGAAAGATGAGATTTTAAATTTTTCAAAGATAAGAGAACATAGTTTGATCCTTTTGCCATTTTTTCCCTCTCTTTTCATTCATGGCCACTTTTGCGACTTGCCTATAATAACTAGACCTACTATTTTAGTGGGTAGGCTACTCCTATTAATGTTGGATTTTCATTTGGGATAAGAGTCCTAGTAGCTATTCTGGATAATCCACATATCAGTCAAAATTATACTAAAGATAACCCACATACCACTCAAAATTATACTAAAGATAACCCACATACCACCCAAAATTATACTAAAATGTCGATGTGCTCAAGGATATTCAGAAGATGGGTTGGTTGGGTTTCTTCATCAAATTGAATGGATAAAGTGATGACATAACCATGGAATTTTCCATGAATATGAGGAAGGTCATTGAAGAAGAATGCACGACACTGGTAAAGTGGGTGGTTATCACTCTAATTGAGGATGTTTTGAGCATAGTTATAGGTCTTCCTATATTCCAGTTTAGTGGGCTTCACATACCAAATCAAAACCGACCGAGCCACATCCGAGTTAGCGAGAACATACCACATAGGCAAGAGAACACACTGAATCAAGATTTGTCGGCTATCATCTGGGTGAAGCAAAAACACACTATGTAGACGAATGCACCAGAACAAGATATTCGAACGAGACCCGGGCAATGTCGTACTGACCTTATTAGGAAGAGACCGAAAATATACCATTGGATTCAATTGGCTTCCTTGAACATGCTACGCCAACTGTTAGAAACGTTATGCAAACCAGTAAAAAGGAAGAAACTTGAACAAATATGATAGAGAGATACCAATCTAGGACAAAAGGAATTTCTTTACATCTTATGAGACCTATGAATAAAATAAGAATGGTGTTAAAAGGGAAATAAAGAAATAAGAAAACAATTGAATTCAAAAAGACTAAACATGTTGAATGCAGATCTATTAAAATATACAAGATATATAACTTTCAAAGAAATTTAGCTATGTAGCTAACTTAAGGTAAATTAAGCTGTGGGTGATTCCAAAATTGATGTAAAAATTGAGAACTCTATGCTTCTTGATGTATCCTTCCACTCTTATCAGTTGCAGGTTCTATATGGAAAAGAGACGTTTGGTCATTTCCTAGAAGTTTGTGGGTGCGAAATCTACTCACGGGGTTTCAGGAGTGTCATATTGATGACGCGCTAGCTTTGTTCCATTCAAATATCGAATTTACATAGGGCTATATGTTGCCTTAACAAGCACTGTTTACAGGTATTGAGAAAACCATGCAAATCCCACTCAGGCTCAAATAATCGATGGGCAGGTCTACAGTCAGAAGTGTGTTGGGCGCGTGCCCCTCCAAGGGTTTCAACAAAAACAAATACTGACTGGCACATGCAGTCTATGGAACTAGATGCAGGTATTAAGAAAACCCTGGTAATCCCACTCAGGCTCAAATAGCCGCTCGGCGGGTCTACAGTCAGAAGTGTGTTGGGAACGCGCCCCTCCAAGGGTTTCAACAAAGACAAACACAGACTGGTGGGGGCGATCTATGGTTTATATAAAAAAATACGCTCTCGAGAGAGTTTAAAAGGAATCTAAACTCTTGGCTGAAAGATCTGTTCGAGACTTTCATACAAATAATTTGGTCATACTCTTAGACGACAAACTTAATTATTCTCAGTTGATTTTTTTTTAAACATAACTGAACTCCCACCAAATAAAATGTTAACCATAGTTAAATTCTCACCCAAAAACTATTACAATTCTCGACTAAGAAAATATTTTGACTTTTTTTCTCAGTCAAGAAATTGGAAATTATACCCAAACACACTCCATTCTCAAAAAATTGTATAGCAACTTCCCATTTTCACCCTAAGAAAACATGCATTTCCATACATAATTCAACACTAAGGTTTACTCAAGGCTCATGACGGACAACAACTTAGTAATCTGTAGCCTAGATGGGGTAAATGTGGTTAACCAGATTCCGATGACCTTCATCTCATCCCATAAAAACTTCAGTGGGATTTGATTTTTGTTTTCCTTTTTATTGTCTATATTTTTGTCGGTTGACGTCGATTCAATAGACATCGCATATTTTTGTTAACTATAAAATTTATGAAAAAATTAAAGCTTTTAAGATCATAGACCGGATCCAACTCAGTGTAGCGCCACATATTTCTATAAGTCATGGGTATTGAACTTGTGACCACCCACAGGTCGAAACATTGGGCCAAAACCCTTGTTGTGCTTTATGTAATTCAAAGAAGTTGTTTTCTTAATAAATATCAAGGTTCCATAATTGACTACTTGGACCTCTCGTATGTTCATGCCTTGCCGGCCAACTTTCCCACTAGGGATTCCACATGTTTATTGAATGAAAATAAGACTTTGGTTTGGCATTTTGGTGTGGGTTTATATTTACAGTTCCGTGAATTCCTTGGTTTAATTCAATAATTATCTTCGTTGCATTTTAATTAGGTACTTGTATCCATGTCAGCACTACTTTTCCTTCTATGAATAACAATAACCTTGTTGTGCAATAGATCCCTGTGGTTTCACACCCATTTAGGGATATTTTCATGTGATCAATTCAAGGAGTTATGGTTTGTTATGGTATTGAATCTCGAGGATATTCGTATTCACTGCAATCTCTGGATATCGTCGGGCTCATGCTAAAACTGTACTTCTAAGACATGTGCACACTTGTAATTCTTGCAACCATTTAGTCGATTTATAGCAATGGAAACTCACTGTCAATCAACTAAATATGATTGAAGGTCGCCTCGCTGCAGTAAATTCATTATGATGATGATGGCTAGGGAATCAAGATACATTTGTCAGTCTCTGTGAATAATCTGGATGTGAAATATAAAATCTCGTGGAAATCTATAAATATGGAAATAATTGACATTCACTCATATCGAATTGTCACAAAAAAATCCAATTAATTCCCATGTTGCAAACAACACTTATTGCATCTAAGCCGATATTTTAATGGAGGATTGGGTCCGAAAAGATTCTTGGGCCTTCCTAGGTGATTGAGTACTAGAAGATAATGTGTATTGAGTATTGATTCCAGAAAGCATACTTATTGTTGTTGTATGATTGGTTCCTGAAAGATGGTAAGGATGGGTACGTGTAATCTGCGAGTGAATGATGGGTATGTATGATCAGTTTATGTGTGATATGTTTTTATTGGGGAGTCGATGGATTTGGTTCTTAATATCAAAGAGTGAAGGTCCTTCCTGGAAAAATAACATCAAATGCACCCTCCTACCAAGAAAGAGCGTGTTATCATTACCGCTCTATTGATATTTTTTTTTGCCATGGGTTGTTGAATAGTGCAGTTTCCTCCACCCACCACCTCATACTTTTGAGGTTAGAAAGGGTTGTTTTTCCCATGCATGTAACTGTGGGTTTTGTTGAAACTGAAGTTCCCCATCCTCATGGGATCCACTAAATTTATCAATTCTAATATTTTGATGCCGTTCTAATATAATGGAATATTTAAAACATCATTTGTACACATATTTCTATTTGCATTTTAACAAAATAAATGTGCAACATAGCTATGAGATAAATCAAAATTTATAAAAGCACATTTCCATTTCATATAAGAATTGAAATAATGTAAGATAATGCTTGCAGAATACTTGGATTCAATAGTTTATATACTGTTTTAGTAGCTCCTGTGTTGTTCTTTGGTAGCTTCCCTTCGCCAAACTTATTGACCAAACTAACAAACCACCCTGCCGACCAGCTTATCATGTTGGCCTTAGTACACCAACAGGTTTCCTAACCCCCAAGCCCACAGTCCGATAATCCCCATAGTATCTTTCCTTAGTTCAAAATCCCTCAATCAATAGTGCAATTTCACCCTTTTCCTTTGAGTTTCCCACCTCCTCATATCCACAAGTTAAACCCCTCATCGGTCTTCCTCATTTTCTCCAAAAAAAATATTAAGTCTAATTCTTCCAAAGAAAACCAACCCCCCTCTTTCTCCATCCAACCTCTCATATATACCAATTTTCTCCACCTTCATTCTTACTCCACCGCCTCATCTCCCCCATGTTATTGGGATTCTAGACCATTAATAGAATCACACTAACCAACTACAAAATAATTATAATATTAGTTCTAGGATTTCTCATTCTCTAGGAAAGTCAAATGGTCAAATGTTCATTTAAGTTTTACATTTTGATGTGACTTCCTATGGTTTATTTCAATGCAAGATAATCATGGCTTGTCTTATTCACTTTCGATACAAGTTCAGTATTATAAAATTACCCACCGCTTCTTCTTTAAATGTTTAGGATAATATAATAAATAAATAGAACTTGACTTAAATAATGAGGATGATTCTTATATATATATATTATTAAATCAACCTAGATTCGACAAATGATGTTCTGATTCACAAATAAAGTTTAATAATCAATAAATATAATATAATTAGCACTAAATCAACCAATTACATTAAAAAATAATGTTCTTTTCAACAATCCAAATAAATAAATAAATAACTTATTCGAACAATAATGAAATTGATCCTTAATAATAATAATAATAAATAGATAAATAAATACAACTATGATTGTTATAATTACAACATCCATCACTTCTAAACAAAACACCTCTGACTATTCAAACATAATGATTAACATGCTAACAAAACACTATTTGTACACATAAAACAATAATTATACTAAATGCAATGATTATGTTATGACAATTCTTTCTCGACAACAAAAAATTATTTCCTAGTGAATCACTTAAACGTAACTAATAGATAAAGTAATCGATCATTTATTTATATACACATTATTAAACAACTATCATTGAAACCTGATTAACGCACAACTGAATCTTATCGAGAACAACATTACAGTAATTTATCACATTAATACTAGTGTACATGTACAAGGTTTGCGTGCATGGCCAGCGTATGCATAGATCATATATGTACTATAAGAAAACATCATGCCATGCATGCATACATACTAACTAACAAAATAATAATCATTTTTGCACACAGAAGAACCATACATACAATACATGACGATCACATAGATATAACCATATCAGCATACATCCAACATAATTATTTTAGCATGAGCAACCTTTAAATAGTTAACCAGTTAAGTTATAACGTTAATATACTTTAAATTCATAAAATATATAATCAATCAATTATTCTCAAGGAAAATGTATTCATTACTACTATCTTGGTGTCATAACACTCACCTCCAAACAATACTAGCTGACATATCCTCCCTTCCTAACCTACTTCCACATCCTCCCTATCCTTCCTCTGCTAGTAAAGATGTGTCATTGGCTTCACTGACCTGGCCACATATAGAACCTGAGATTGGTAGAATCGGCTAAAAAGCGGACCTAGCCTCCCCTAGAAGGAATCCAACCATCGTAATCACATGTCTAGGGAAGCGTGACTCAACACAACCCTTCCATGACCTCAGGTATTATAAAACATAGGATGGGCAACACTTCCATCCCTCTCAACATACTAGGTCTATACCCTATAAAAAAAAATCATATCTTGCTGCTATTGAGATTATCGGAATGTGTCGTCGTATCATCAGTTTGGTTAATAAGGTTTCTTCCATAAGTAAGTACTTATCCACACATCGTATTCAATACTGAGCTATCGCTTAGCCCCTATGCCCCGTGGGTTAGTATTTTTCAAAATACACATTTATAACAAGCATTTCCACTCGATCATCAATTGATCCACATCATCATCATTATTTCTTTTTGTGTAATAATTTTAGTTCATCATAGCTACACATGACACGTAATAATTCAATCAATCACATCATAAGATGGTATCTACATATCACATCCTATATTTAGCATTTTATTAATGAAAACATTTAAACATATACTATCATCACGAAATAAAGAAATCCCATGATAATCACATCATTGTAATCACACAAACATAGTAACACCATAAATATTTCCATTTGATCATCATCAATTGTATGCAATATAATCCATCACATGTGTGCATGACATTTAATATTTTAGTCGACCATATCATAAGGAAAGTGGTATCCACATACAACATTATATTGTTTACATCTTATCTACACAAATACAATCAAACATATATTGTCATCTTTAATTTAGAGAAAATATCATCATAAAGTATAGTAATAACATATAATGAGGTCCATCATGGCATATAGTTGTCTAATCAAAATATGGGGCATTACATACACCCACCCATCAAGAAACTTCGTCGTGAAGTTATGGTCATCACAGTCTTAAGGGATGATTTCGATGGAATATATTTATGGCTTCATACTATAAGAGCTTATCGTTATCGACCCCACACAACTTTCACATGATCAAGATGTCATTTTTTTTTATAAGATTACCTATTTTCTCACATGGGATGTGTTATCATATTACATATTACATGTTTTAAATGCAATTGGTCTAATTTCATCAAGGTCCATCCACAATAGGATTTGAACTTGAAATCCGATGACAGAATCCGATGACATTCGACGTATCGTACGGATGTGTCGGAAAGCAATGATGAAAAGTACTAATCCTTTTAAATTATTTTAGCGTCGTCTAATTTTTGACACTAGGGCGTAGGTTTTGCGACGGCTATGTCGTCGGATTTTCAACACTAGGTCATAGGATATTCAATGGCTATGCGTAGGATATTCAACGACTATGTGTCGGATGTAACTCTCAATTTTGTCACACATAGAAGTCCCATAGATAATTCTCATAGCCAAAAGTACTTAATCTTCAAGAAAAATAAACCTTGAAAATAATTGTAAATCAACAAACCTTGTGGCCCAACTATGTGCCTATGCATGTGTTGAGGTTGATTACTTGATGATACAATGCAGTATGTGCTAATGTGTTATATCACACTATAATAAACTATTCTTATGACCATGACAAAGGAAATTTAGGTGCTTAACTTTTTCTTTGTTACACAATAGTGTGTTTCTATTTACACCACTTTCCATTTACTTTCTATTTGTATCATCGCCATCATCCTCATCCTCATCATCACTATTTTTATCATCATCATAGTCATCGTAGTCATCATCGTTATGATGATGATGATGATCATCATCATTATCATCAATATCATCATCAACATCATCATTAACATCATCGTCATCATCCTCCCATCATCGTCATCATCATCATCACCATCGCCATCATCATCATCAACATCATCATTAACATCATCGTCATCATCCTCCCATCATCATCATCATCATCATCACCATCGCCATCATAATCATCATCATCATCATCATCCTCGTTTCCATCATCATCATCCTCGTCGCCATCATCCTCATCCTCATCGCCATCATCATTCCTCGTCGCCATCATCATCATCTTCATCCTAATCCTCATTATCACTGTTATTATCATCATCATAGTCATCGTCGTCGTCATCATCATCATCATCATCATCATCATCATCATCATCAATATCATCATCAACATCATCATTAGCATCATTGTCATTGTCATCGTCATCATCATCATCGTCATCATCATCATCATCATCATCGACATCTTCATTAGCATCATCATCATCGTTGTCCTCGTCGCCATCATCATCATCCTCGTCGCTATCATCCTCATCCTCATCGTCATCATCGTCATCATCATCATCATCATTATTATCATTATTATCATCTGTATCACCATCAACATCATCATTAGAATCATCGTCATCATCATCCTCACCGCCCTCATCATCATCCTCATCGTCGTCATCATCATTGTCGTCTTAGATGATGATGATGTCGATGCCGATGATGATGATGATGATGATGATGGTGATGATGCTAATGATGATGATGAGGATGATGGTGATGATGATGGACACAATGATGATGAAGATCATGATGATGGTGAAGATGATGATGATGAAGATGACGACGACGATGATAATGATGATAAAGATCACGATGATGAAGATGATGATGATGATGGTGATGATGATGGTGATGATGATGAAGATGACGATGATGAAGATGATGATGATGGTGATGGTGATGTCGATGCCAATGATGATGATGATGATGATGGTGATGATGATGATGATGATGACGATGATGATCATGATCATGAGGATGATGATGATGATGATGATGTTGAGGATCATGATGAAAATGATGATGATGACGATGATGATCATGATGATGGCGATGATGATGATGTCGATCAATACGATGATGATGAAGATGATTAGGAAGATGATGATGATGATGCAGATGATGATGATGATGATGATGATGAAGATGGTGATGATGACGATGATGGTGATGAAGATGATGATGATGATGACAATGATGATGATGGTGATGATGATGATGCCAATGAAGAATATGGCTATCATCATCAGCATCAACATCACCATCATCATCATTACACGAACTAATTAGGCTATATCATCCTTTGCCTTGGTACTTTCTAGTATGGAATTGACTATCTTAGAGTTAACACTTCATCTGACCAACCTAGCACTTCATAAGGAAATCACAATATGCTCTATGCATTTAAACTAATCGAAGTCACTCAAATCTTAAATATGAACAATTTATCGACATTTTCACAAATTCCCTAAAATAAATCCAAGTTCTTAGAGATTTGGTCTATGCTAGAAGTCAAGAAAACTGTAATTGAGGGGTGATGAGCTTTAATGTCTCCTTCATAATTCTAATTTTATCATTTTTGTAAATCCTTCAATCCTATCACAAGTTGTTCTTAACAGTGTAGGGTTAGGGAATTTCAACACTAGGCATAAGTACTTTAAGGTCAACCTGATGTAATGCAATTATAAATTTAGTATGGTTTTAGGTGTTTCCTTAATGTGGTTTTCTACTTCAATAATTTAGTTATCACAATCATGTGTTATACATGAGTGATTCGATGACTCTAAATATACTCTATTATACAACACTTTCCATTCCTTATTACCTGATTAGTATATGATATTTAAAGATCATGAAAGATCATTTGTAGAAAATTGATACAAAAGATATGCCAAATGTAATTTCATTTTTAAACATTAATAATTTCCTTTAGTGTTGTGTATAATTACCTTTTATTTGAAGGCGGTTTCTACATAAATATTGGAGTAACTATTTTGATTTGTGTGTGAGTGGATGTACTCAACGTGTTCAACCCTATTGACTCTTTTTTGGTCAATAATAATAGAATTAGGAAGTGTTGTTATTTCATCCCTTATTGAAAATTTGAAAACCTAATGCCTAAGCGAATCTAACCAATTTACATTCAAGTATTATATTATTTATTATTGATCCTTCATTACTCATAAAAAACATACTTTAGTTTTGATTTCAATGTTGTGGTGTTACTGAAGCTCATAAACTTATTAGCTTGCTTATGGACCTCATTTGGCATTGGATGTAAGCATGTATCATCAATAAACATAATAAAAACATAATCCTATCCATGCAATGCAAAAACGCCTCTCTATAGCAATGCAAAAATCGACCTCTGCATAGTTTGTGATCTAGCTAGCTACACGCCATTATTTGTATTTGCATGACATCGAGTGTTGTTTATAGTTGTTGTGAGTCAATGATATTCATGAAAGAATTGAAGTCTTGTAGAGGAGGACTCATCAAACCAGCCTTTTGAATTTCATTTTGATGAAAAAAGAGTGGACATTGGTAGCGAGGATCACATAGGCCGTAGGCACAAAGTTTTGAGCTCGTTCTAGGCCTAGTAGTAGACTAGTAGTTGTTCTTTTTTGTTATAGTCATAGTTTTTGACACATTGTCACACTTTAGATTGCTTGGAGACTCGAGGGTCAAGTCACATCTCGATGGCTAGTAAAATATAAAAATAAAAAATAAAATATGCTTAAAATATAAAAAAATAAGACTAAAATATATAAATAATAAAATATAAAATAATAAAACAAAACAAATATATAAAAAATAAAACATAAAAAATAACAAAACAAAAATATATAAAATAAAATATAATATAATAACACAAAACAAAAAAATATAAAACAAAATATAAAACCACAACCGTCTGGACACAATATTTCCCCGTGAAACAAAGAACCCAATCAATAATTTCACAGCGGAGCCGACACAATATACCTCCACATCTAGAGGTCACGTAGAGGAGGTTTTCCAAAGGTCACGCAGAGGAGGTTGCCGGAGGTCAAGTGTGTTTACGCAGAGGAGGGTTTGCAGCAGTAAGGGTTTGCAGAGGCAGACGGTTTGCAGAGGAAGAGGAGGGTTTGCAGGTCACGTAGAGGCTGAAAGAATGCCCCAAATCGGTGAGTACCATAGAATGATTGAGCATGCTGCACTTTTGATCAAATAATTCTGATTTGGAATTATAAAAAACAAGTTCTCTATGCAGAAGAAACATAGAAATATTTATTTAGCATGTATTTTTCATCTAGTGCATGAAATCCCCCAATGAAATCCCTCATTTGAATTGGTTTGAAACAATCATTCACGTCCCTCTACAATCAGCCATTTTAGTAGTGGATCTGCAAGATATTTTAGTGGGTTTTTACTTATCAGGGCAGTCCTTTTAGAGCTGTTATGGATGGCTTTCAAGTGGGATGCTCTCATAATGGCGGACATGGGACCTGCTCTGCAAAAACCGAGAGTTTGATGGATTTGGCATGGTTTAATAACAATTCACTATTCCTATTAGCTTCCCATAGAACCAAATTGCACATGATATAATAGTAGCAGCTCTCACAGCTTTAGTAGCTCTTGCTTGCCTCTGCTTTTGAGACGAGATGGATAAGTGAGATGTATTTGATCAGGCATTTTGTTGTAATCATTTCTCTTTTCTCACCAAATCAATGTCTTGTTTTTTTTTAATTTTATTGTTCCTTTGTGTCTATGGAAAATGAACTTGTGACCCCTCGCTGAGATGTGACTTTCGAAGAACTGAGTAGACTGTGTTGAGTGACTTTAAAAGAACTCGACAATCCACTAAATTACTTGTTGTTTGCATATTGTACAGGAGTTTACTTGGAAAATAAATCGGCTGATACACTCACTTGGGGTTTCCAGAATGAGGAACTAGCGTTACAACAACGTGCCTGGTAAGAAACCCGCCCTCATTTCCAAACTGTGTTTCTAGTTTCCTTTCATTTAGACTTTAGTGGAAACATTATTTTTGTGTCCTCTGAGATTGAATTGACTTACGATTCTTTTTTTTTATATTGACTCACCAATAAGGGCACATGGCCTCTCCAACCCTTATTGAATAAACAATTAGGAATTCCAATTTTATTTTAAAAATACCCAGCTAATATGTTGTGGAGGAAAGTATCCATATCATATGGGCTTGGAACCCCCATTTTGATTCCAAAAACATTTTTTGCGAGACCAAATCCCATGATTTGGGTATTATTATGAAAACGTAGATTGCCTTGGGGCGTTTTTCTTTCCATGTGTATGGGTCTGATTTCATTTCTGGTAGCTTTTGAAATGTTGAAAGGAACTTAGAGAAGGAAGAGTTGTAGGTGGCTATCCACTAATTGTTTGACAAAAGTCCTCAACCAAGTAATTGTCCACTAAATGTTTGACAAAATTCCTAAACCAAAATTTCCATATCTCCCTCATTCAGATTTTGAGGTTGGAAAAAATATACAGGGTTTGACTCAAAGATTCAACCAAGAAATTTCCAGAAATCCCAGTAACCCTTTTTTGGGTCCATAATCCAGCTAGCAAAGTGTGTTAATTAGGCCCCTTCCAGGTTGATTTTTTTTACTTTGAAAGAGACCCATTTGATATGGAGAAGTGAATATTAGTACTATACAGTTTCTTTAGGTTTTCACCCATAAATTTTAAATAATGACCTTAGATTTTGATTTCATCTCCCTCAGAAAAACCTTTATTGTTTACCTTCTGGAGGTCAAATCTCACTCAATTTTAGCTCGATTTTCACCAAACAAAAGGCAATGCGTTAATTATACTTGTAATTTATTTATAATGAACTTAGGAAATTTCAGTTTTAGATAATTTGTGAAAGGTGGATTAGATAGAACAACTTGCATTCCAAGAGGCATTTTGCCCATTTTGAACCTAGTTTGAGACCAGTTTTTATAAATGATTGGGGGTACACTCGTAAGAACAACTTTCCCTCCGAGGCAGAGATGAATGTCCCTATGCAAGTGCCATGACTTGAACCTCTTTGGAAGCCATTGATAGCAGTTTTGTGGCCTTTCAACTGCATAGTTTGTACCATCCAACTGATGATTAGCCATCACAAGTGCCATGGAGGGAACATATCCCAATCAAATGATGACATGGAACTCCAAATTTTATCTTCAAAGGATTTTGTCAAATCCATTTCTTTCTCTCGAATTGTAAATTTTTTAGCAAAATAATATTATTTTTTTCATATAGGGAAAAAATATATTTTTGAAGGAAGTTAAAAGTGATTTGACTTAGAAAAATGGCTGCTTCTCCAAAAGTGACAAGTATCTTGTAAATCATCAAGTCTCTTTTGACCTAAGGGATTGCACCTAACCCTAACCTCTCAAATCTCTTTATATATGAGGAGGGTCCTTTGTAATAGTTAACATTTATTCAACAAGGAATATAATCTTTGTTGGTATTTTTTTAGAGTTTTTAGTGCTATACTCACTTGTCCACATTCATTTATTGATATTTTGTATATACTTGTTAAGGTTTGAGGGATAGTAGTAGTAGTTGTTTATGTTGGCTACTTTGAGGGATTGGTTAGCTATGTTGCTTGTATTATTTTCTTGGGTTTAATATGTTGGTTTTAAATTTTCTTTACTAATAGTTATTGTTTGTCATATATATTGGCTTTTGTGCAAGTTTTCTGAAGAATAGGTACTTGTTTGCTTAAATAATTTTGATTTGGAATTATAAAAAAAAAGTTCTCTATGTAGAAGAAATATTTATTTAGCATGGATTTATACTGGTATGGAAAAGCTGAAAAGACTATGTTCATAATATAGTTTAAAATATGAACTTCTCTTCCCTTGAATCGCCCTCTCACTCTCTATGCGAGGTGAGGGTCATTGCTGATGCATTGCATTGCAGTTGTGTCCTTTCCCACGTTTAATCTTCCTTCTGGCTGTTTGAAATTAGTCTTGTTTTGGAAACAACGTTCTTTTATCTATATTTTTATGTTTGCAACAACTAATACTTTTCTGATTCTTGTTTTCTTTTGTTACGGAGAGAAATTCCTATGGCTTGGGGTACCACAACAGACAACTTAACTCCAGAAATCAATCCTTCCCTATATGCAAGAGAAACCAAACATCTAACACTAAAGGATCTCGATTCGTACCTTATTCCAAATAGTTGATGTAGATCCCCGTTGAGCTTTTCCACTCTTGCTTGTATTAGCAATTTGCTTCCTCAACATTCAACAAACAAGACAAGCATGCTATATATAATTGTGTTAGACCTACTCTAGCATGTATAATCAATAACATATAAGCATTTAAAAGCATCCATAGATCAAATACTCATTTAAATACACATTATTGGACAGGAAAATATATTTCTTTTGATATAAAACATAGATTACAATAGTGACAACCTCTGTCATCACGTCTGCGAATCGTAGAAACTGAGTCCCCCACTTGGGCCTCCACCACTTCAATCCGCCATCTCTCGATAGCAAGCTCACAACCAAAAGGCAAGCTTGGGACGAACAGAAAGTGCTCCAAGGGACAAAGGGATGCAGACTCAAGTATAAGCTCCGACAACAATGGACTATAGTTTTCTTGCTCTTCAATTCCTCCCCTTTCAATGTATCCAAGGGTTCCTTATATAGCTCTTCAATGGGGTAATGGAAGGTCGAATCCGAATGATCTCAAGGCATATGGAAGGCCAAGAGACAAGTGACTCGGATCCACATCAAGGAAAACTCCAAAATCATTTGGTCTTTTGCACACATCCCGATGTACGCGGATTTAAGGGTCAAATCTGTGTATATACGAGAGAAATGGATTAAAAGTCGCGTATGCAAATTATTGCATTTTTTAGGGATGATCTTGGAAACATCAAAGGTACAAAAATGGTCCATGGGGTCTAAAAAGTCCACAGAGGGACAGGGAAGGCCATAAAGGTGTGATCCACCATGTGTGGTAAAATCCGCTGTAACAGATGCCCCCTAATGTGTGAGGTCAAAGGGGTCATATGATGGCCGAAACACATTATAAGTCCATCCTAGAAATGGAGTGATGAAGAACCTAGTGGAAGAACCAACCATCTAATCAGTACAATACAATGATCAAACTCTGCACATAACTGCAAGTAGATGTAGCAGTCTCGGATACATAAGGGTACAATGGCCATGAATAGGAATGATACAAAATATGACATGTGTGGTCATCGCCACGTAAAATATAGATAGATCAGAATCTCCATGATGAAGATATACAAAGGATCATGATCTCCATGAAGGCTGAAGATATATAATGGATCAAGATCTCCATAATGGCTGGAAACATTTGACATACACTGGAATCAAGTCACGAGAGCTGAAATATCATGAACACTGGCACGATCAAGGAGGTAGCATATATGAAATGCCACCAATATGGAAGGTCTTCTACACAATCCACTACGAGTACATGTCCTACTATGCGAATAGAGGTGTCAAGGTCAAACATAGTAGTCCATTATCTGATTACCGGTCGTTGATGTATACGGTTAACAGACGTGAGATCACCCATCGATAATGAAAATGGGAATCAAGGTACTAGATTGCAAACTAACAAGTGTGAAGAAATGTGTTGAGGTCGAACACTTGAGATAATCCATCCATCAGGGGACATTGACGTATTCCCAAAAATTGTCGATGGTGAGAGAACCTGCCACTGATGACTGCAAGTCTCAAGGAACTCAAAAATGACTCTAGATTCCTATCCCAGAATAAATGATCTAAAGTTGATGGGATGAAATCCATTGGAAGGAGGGTATAAAGGCATCCCCCATCATCCAACACGAGGTACTCAACAAAACTGTATAATGTGGAAGGACTTGATCATCGTATGCATGAACCAGTAACTGTAGCAGGAATGGTCGACATGCAAAGTCAAGATAACTGAGGAATGGCTGACTCAGGTTTCAAATTCCTTTAAACAAGAGCATAAAGGCGAATGGTGACTGAATGTAGGTAGCATAGACTCGATATACAAAACTAGGACATCTTTGCGACACAGGAGGCACCGACAGAGGCTCCATAGGGACTAGAAGCTTAACCAGACGGTGGAGATAAACTCAGAGAAACGAGTACAACTCCTAAAGTCAAACTATTAACCCAACCAACGAATGTGATATACAGTGCTCTGTTCGAAGGCGACACGACTCGACTACTGCCAAAGATAACATCTTTTCTTGTCTGGCTTTTTGATTTTTTGATTTTTTTGGACTTTTTCAAATATTTTGAAAAGCTTGAAAAAGAATAAAAGTGCTTTATAGTTACAAACTAGGAGGAGACTAGTGTCAAGGGACAAACAAACTAGTTCCAAGCAGCAGAACATACCTATGCCCAATGCAAGGACACATGTGTAGGATAACGACACTCAGGGGAAAGTCCCCTCCTGGTAAAAATAGGGAATCAAGCTGCAAAGGGTATACAAAATGGCTCTACGTGGCTAGACATGAGACAAGCTCGGGCTATATGGATGATACTCAAAGCTAGGGAAGTCGACATAAGTCTCAATGGGGCAGGCAAAGCTCATGATAATGCAATTAGAACTTAACATAAGGGAGTCCTGGGGAAATAGGCCAGCAAAAAGATCAAGAGGAGTATGAAGCTCTTACGAAATGACACGGTGATACTATACAACGTACTCCCACACCCTAAAGGACAAACTGTCGGCATGGGCACCAAATGCAAACAAGGAGCTACTAGGTCACCCATGAAAGGTCAAACTCCACCATTCACACCATGTCACTTCTAAAACAACAAAAAGGTTCCGTGACAGGATAGAATGGGTTCATACCTAAGGTTAAAATGAAACAGTCATAAGGTCACGCAAAATGCAAGCAGATGTGAAATCCTAACCTATATGCCAGTTTATACATGATACCTGTGATAGGCATGAATGGGTCGAAACCTTAGAGAGAGTGTACAAAAACTGGACCCTACATGACAACCATATTAGTCCAAAACAACCCGAAATAGTTAATAAATAATCCAAACTATAGGATATAGGGAGGAAAGGTAATGACAACTGCACCCAAGGGAAACAATGCGGTGAACGATGGGACATAAAAAGGAAAGTAAGGTGTATACCCAACGTTCATGCATCCACCACCACCCCTGTGAGAGTGACCACTGGCGTAAAGACCGAGTGAAGGGAATGAAAATCCTCCACAAATGGAGTAGAGGATGGAATATGACCACTCCCAAATCTATGAGCAGAGTAAGGGGTGGTGATGCCCCTAAGTCTGACACCAGGGTCCATACTAAGACCAAGGACGGGTGATAGGATACTAGTCATGTCGAAAATAAAAGGACCCAAAATCAAGAGAGCATAAATATACTCAAGTAGTCGTGATCCCTAAGGCCAACGAGCGCACAAAGAGCACACTCCTAAGAAAATCTACAGCCAAAATACAAGCAAACCAAGGGGAGGATATGTGAGCTCCCAAATGTAGCAGGGATGTCTCACCTAGGAGAGGCTCGAAACTCCCATACACTACAAGCAGAGGTTTGTAACCAATTATAGTGTCCCTTAGTAGCAACACATATAGCGACTGTGCTGTCCGACCCCTACCTGGCCAGGACACCTGCAGAATAACCTCTGTGAAGTACCCCCTTGATAACCATATCCATATGTACAGAGTTGTGCTCTTGGCAGCAGGATAGGTGATATTTCTTTCTCTATTTTATCTTGTACATTTTGTTTTGAAAAATAAGGATAAAATTCAGCAACAACTAGAGGTTAGTTTTACATTCAATTGGAATCATCAATTGAAGCATGCTCCATGATAATTGAATGTTTCATAGAAATTGAAAAGGAAACTACAAAAAAATAAAAAATGTTTTTTGTCAAATTGCCCGAATTGAATTTGGTTGTTTGTTTCTAAATTATATTATTAAACTAATGTTGGGATACTCATGAGGATATTTGTAATTCTAAAGTTAAACATCTGTTGCTATAAGTGGTATTTTGGAAGAAGAGATATCCCTCTTGCTATTCCTTGAGAAAAAAGGGTGCTTTATAAAAGTGGAGGAATGAGTTTATGATTTATTTCAAAAGAGTCATCTCATAGGGAACCTGACTATTTAATCTTTTTTATTTGAAGAAAATGCATCTTGTATTACCTTGAATTTTCAATAGGCTTATAAGAAGTGCTACATCACTGGACTAAAAAACTACTAATTTGGCTCTCCCCCACTGCTTAAGGAAGTAGGGTAGTTATGCCCTCCTAAGCCCCAAGACTTGAGAGTCAACATCATTCTTTGGAACAGATAGATTGGTAGCAAAGTCAACTCTCAAGGTGGAGGCTTTTTTCCAAGTTATGCTTAGTGGAGTCCTCTTAAGAGGTACACATACATCTCTTCTTCCACGGAAAGGAGAAACCTATTAGCCAAATGGCTCCCCAAATCACTCTACCATGTTGTCTAATCATTTGTTGTCTTCTAAGACTACCCGTTTCCACTAATTTGGATCTACTGAAAGTTTTGAGAGCTTTACTAGAATCTAATTCTTGCAGGGCTGAGTCATCTTACATCTTTTAGAAATAGGATGTTATTATATCCTCTTGTTGGAAAACAACATAATCCATTTTTTAATTCGAATATGGATGAGCTTTTAATTGCCAAAATATTATTAAAAATTATCCATGCAAAAGGTATGACTTAAATGCACTTGTATTCTTCTTAATGGACTGGAATGTTTTATTCAAAATCTATCCTTAATATCTAGCAAAACCCATCTTCTCAACTGGATTGGTAACAAAATGGTCAATTCGGCCCAATATGTACTAACTCGACTAAGTCAATGTGGGACTGCACAGGTCACACACATGACACTTAAATTCAAAAAAAAAATTAACCTAGAAATATAAACATCGAGACTCTAAACCTACTTCATTGTCGAGTCAATTAGCTTTGTAGGATTCCGATAGATCATAACACTATTTGGAGTAAAACACAACTTGCTTTGTAGGCCCTAGATGTCACCCAAGTGCAAAATCGTTAATCTATAAAGTAGCCTCCAAATACAAAAACGTTGTTCACAAAATAGGGCATGAACCATGTGAACAACCTTCCAAGTGGACCAGCTCAATGAGTAACCTCCAAGCATGTAATATCTCTCATGAAATGGTGTATAAAAGAGAGTAAGCATGCTTCAAATGATGACTTTCTCCTTTAGTAGGGATGAACACTACCCTTATGCATGTGTCTCCAAGGGTGAATGTTCCTCAAATAATGAGAGAAGGCCTTCCTCTAACAACAAACCAATACACCAAGGTGAATTGGCCCTCTTTAGGGATTCCATTTTATGCACAGGGGCCCTTAATGTAGAACAAACTTGGTATTTTAGGGCCAACTGGGGTTGTTACTTCTCTTGTGCACATTTCCAGATATTTTTAGGGTTGTTTTGTGACCTACGGTTGCAAGGAAAGCCACCAAAGACTGTTATTTGCTACTGATATCCTTCAAGAGACTGTCGAGGATCACCTAAAGCAAAATCAAACTTGGTTTATAGGGTCTGAAATTAAATGATATTTGTTTTATTTAGGTTTGTTTACCCCCCTTTTGTGGAGAAAAAGCACCTAGAATTCATGATACTGCTATAAATTGCTGATTAGGAGGTTGGAAGAGCCCTTATTTATACCCAGAATGAAGGTTTGAGGCTGTTGGAGTGCCCAGGTCTGCTCTTTATGTCCATATCTATGCCCAGAATTGTTTCTTCCTGTCATTTCAATCCTCAAATTCAACCCAACATTTCTCAAAGCCTGGTTTTTCCATTGTTCATCACTTTTCATAGGGCTATTCATGCATAGAACTTCCTTTTAACCCTCCAATTTGGCCCAGATTTAGAGGTAGGCCTGTTTGGTGATGGATAAGTGCACAAGGGTGCCCATGATGCTGAAATAGGGCTACTTCATACCCTTTTTAACTGTCAAATAGGTTTGTTTGTGCCCAAAATTCATGTGGCTGCTGCTATAAGGCATATGAATGAGATTTTAGGGTTGTTTTCACCCACAGATTTCTCATTTTCACAGCCAGAATTGCAAAGACCGCCTCCTACTACCATTGATCATCATCTTTTATGACTGCAATGTGGCCAGATCTGAAAGTTGGCTTAATTATAGCTGATTTGAGATGCTTTACTGTTTGTTGTGACCTTTAGAATGCTCCCAAAGTGCTCAGATTTGTCCCTTTTATGCTTGTACTTGATTCTAGAGCTGTTTATTCCCATAGGAATGCCCAACATTGCTCCTAGTGTGCTCATAACTGAAAATGAAAGGGATCACTGTTGTTACACTCCATAAAATGACCAAATTTCAAAACCAACTCGGAACTGCCTAGATTTGATTTCAAGATTACAATCATGACAACTTCACCCCTGGAGAGTGTGATTAGAATCACCGGTGGACACCCATACAAAATGGAGGGTAACGCTAAGGACCTTTTCTGATTTTGTGCTGTTTTTAATGCATTTTTTACATGTTTGAAAATTTGTAACTATACACAAATTTTTTAATTTGAATGCCAATATTTTGTACCTGCTGGTATGTTTTGAAATATCTTAAACCTTGTATTTTGTAGTTTGCAGCAGGAGTTTGTGGTAGGTATTTTATTCATTATGGTCAAGGCATGAAGCTTTTGGTTGATTAAGGATTTTAATTATTCAAAACAAGTTCATTTCTGAAAGTGACATTTGATTCCCCACCAAAGATATATCTTTTAATAATGTTGGGTTTAGCCAGCTCATACCTAGTGGTTCCCTGCTCTTGGGGGCTTTGGAGTGGGTATGAAATGTTCCTAAGATAGGTACGGCGGTGGGTACATGGAAATGTTTAGGGATATTTTGTGGCAGGTTTGACCTGTTCCGAGTTGGCATTTCATGGTTTAGGTATCTCTTTCAATCATCCAGCATGTCATCTCTGCATATAGTTTCCCTGTCAGTGCAATGATTCTTCCCAATGTTTGATAGCTTCCTTGTGATTGCCATTACATGAGTTTGATCAAACAAGCCACTACATACTAGAGGCTTAATAAGCTATGTGATGATTGATTTTTGTCATTCAGCGTTCCAACTATAGAGACTAATATTTGCTATCAACTATAGAGTTGAACTTATTTATTTGTGTTGGTTTGATGGGATAAATGGGAGATATGGATGAGCAACCCATGAAGGAGGGGGAGGAATACCCGGGGTATTTGCTGGCAAGAAAAAATGAGCAGAGCAGGATAATTGTTGGGTACATAACCTCCATTTGAGATGTCCCCAACCACTTTATAAGAAATAAATTTCTAGGGGTATGATTCAAATGCACAGAACTTTGAAGCATGAAGTGAGTTGTTTTTTGGAGTGCTTTATCTTGAGGTCTCCAGGTACCTTGGCCCACATAGAACTTGGTTGGACAGATTCCTACTGTCAAACTAAGTGCTACACATTCACCATTTAGACATACATGTGCTTATCTTCACTAATTTTCCATGTCCATTTATATACCACTTTTGTTTGAACTTTCTTGCTATATTCAATTACATTTTCTTTTTAACTATGACATCTACTTAGACACTTGATATTCTTAATGTATGGCATCTAAAGAATACTTAGAATGAAATATTATCTAGTAATGGTCATGAATTCTATTTGGGGCTTGTACTTTAGTTTGGTTTAAATTTGAATTCTAGTAAGACATCCATTTTCAAAAGAAGCTCTAATCATTTTCTGTAAAAATTGTTTTGGCAATATTATATTGTTAATGAAAGTCGACTTATCTGTTATAAATTCTTCCATTATGTTAGCCTAAGTGGAATAAGGTTTTATAGGATTTATTCGATTGATATCGAGGAATTTTTTGTAATAACTTCTAATGAGCATCTGAACTCTTGTAACAGAAACTAGGAAGATATTACTATAAGTTAGCAATGCAAAATGGTATCAAAACTGTATAGATTTTACTTGAGTTGGCAATCCCCGGATTCAAGTGTCTATATTAGGATTTCTAATTTTTCTAAATAATATAGTCATGCTTTATGTTGAAGTGAAAGCAAGGCATCAAAATTATCTAAAGTTTTATAAGGATGAAGCAAGCTTATGCATATCAAATTCCAAGGGTCATTCCCATGTTAGAGTTTTTAGAATGTATTTTTTGCTAGTTCAACATTTAGATCGAATATTACTTCATCTGCTTTTCTTGATATGTATTTTGATTTTTTCTATATATGTTCCTTGATAAAACGACAATTTTGATTTTATTTCTTGCATTAGAAAATTTAAAATTGAGATTGAATTTTATTTCTTGCATTTACTTGGAAACACCTACACATTAATCAATTTGAGTGAAAGCGAAGATGTTTTCTTTGATTCAAATTTTGAGTCAATGGGGAAGAACGAGTCAGAAGAGATGTTCTGTTTAGATTTTAATGTTGAGGAGCCAAGTCAAATTGATGGCATCCATCCTCCGATAATTGCAACATGTGTGGCTCCTCATCCATATGCTGCTGCAAAATTTAACGGTGAGCCAAATATCTCTCATCCTGTGGTTATGTATCAGGTGCCTCTTCTAAAGTTATATTAAATTATCCTCTCATGTAATTTCAACTAATTTTCTTTTTATTATAGGTCTTTCTAGATGGCCTTTGCTAGGACCCTTTATCATGCAGATACTAACATGTGAGAAATGTTGAGCAATTATGTTCTTTGTCTAACCATTGGAGGCACGTATAGATACATCATCATCTTCTGTATAGTAAAACGGTTACAAACATAAATAAATTATTGAACAGTGTTTATTATGAAGCAAATCTCTGATTTCTCTTGATTGACTACAATAGAGTTGTTATTATAAGTGAATTATAAACTTATAAAGTACTCATGGTTCATGTTCACCACCAATATAACTCATTGCAAGACAGATATAGCAAATTTATCTCCCATCTTCATATGCCCTTCAAGCCTTGTTTAAATGAAAGGAAGGGTTTAAGGAATATTTTAGTACAATAAGTATAGGAATCTGATATGTGCATGGAAGCAATGAGTTATTGTTGAAATATTTAAATATTAAAGGGTTGGAAAACATGATAATGATAAATTTTGAAGTATTACAAAGATATGGAGGCCACTTAATAAGTTTTGAATATGATAAGTAATGAACTTTATTTGAGACAAATACGGGTGTCTATGCTTATGATGCACCTACACCCGTGTTTATGATGCACCCATAACAAGGATAACATGTCGCACAGTTTTGAAAGGAAAACATACAATCATGACATGTTTTAAATAGCATGGCTTTACGTTATACCTTGTTCTCGAAAGACATGTTTTGGATGGTATACATTAACTTGTAGTTATTGTGAAATGGATGAATCAGTGAATATGAAACATGGCATGTGGCATTTGTTTCTAGATTAACCCAGTGTAGAAGTGCAAAGTTTTTAGTATTGAAAAAGAAAAAGAACATGGAAGATTGAAGAGCAAAGGAGCATTTGGCAGAGGATTTCCACACTCGAGAGGAGTGAGCTAGCGAGAAGTACAAGCGTCGATAAAACCCTCAAAATTTACAGTGAAGTAGAATGTGGGATGATTGAGGCATGACAAGCATCGATAGTAGGCCACATGCCAGTTGATTCATGGAATAATGCGAACACAACATGACCTAGAACTGTATTTGGATGCTAAAGAGAAATGTTTTACATACCTAATCTCTCACCAGGCGTTCCTACAAATAGGGTAACCCTATGAAAATGCTGCATGTTTAGATTGGATTATAAATTGCAATTGTACCTGGAATGGTAAGTTTGCGGGAGCATTCACGTTGCGTCTCTTCTCACACATTTGGGGGAGCATTCACGCTGCATCTCTTCTGACAAATTATGAAATGTATGTTTTTAGATAAATAAATGTTGTCTTTTAATTTATTCCCATCAACCAAAAAAAGTGAAATTTGTTTTTAAGTTTATAAGGAGTTTTTTAACTGTGAGGAACCCTTCACAAGTCGGAGTAGGAAAAAAAACAGTGAATATTAGAAAATGGAATGAGCTAATTGTTCTAAGATATTTATGTTTTTGACTTTATTTTTGTGGGAATCCTTACTATGTAATCGAATGAGATGATGGAGGTACCACTTGGAAATCCAGCCCTAAAATTTTGCTAAAATGTTTGCTAAAGTATCTTTGGGCACCTGTATTTTGCAATTTCAACAATTTTTTTGTAATTTCAACCATTTATCTGTCTCTGTAATTTCGGCCGCTTATCTGTATTTTCATGATTTTGCAATTTCAAACAATTTATCTGTAATTTCAACAATTTCAATAGTATAATTCAACATTTTCAGCAGTAGGATTTTAGTTGGAAAAATTATAGAAAAAACTAGCTTACTTGTGAAGTATAATTTAATAGAAGATATTTGATGCTGGTATAATTTAAGTTTGCTACAATTTTGTTGCACCAAGATAAGTGATTATTGGTTTGTTTCTTGGAACATTGCACTCATTTCTTGTGCAACCTAGTGCTCACTACATTGGTAGGATACCTAAACGTAATGCAAATAGTTACAACAATTTCATTTTTTATGCAACCTAGTGCTCACTGCATTGGTAGGATATCTGAACGTAATGCAAACAATTACAGCAATTGAGAGAAAATTCCACAAAATTGAAAGGCAATTCATCTCGAAGACTGAAGGAGATCCCTACTAACTTTGGCAAAGACCTTGTGCTGACAATGGTTAAGGATAGAGGCCAAGGTGATTTCACTAAGGTACAGGAGGCCATTAATGCAGTTCCAGTGATGAATTGTCAAACCCGACATTTATAGGTCAGTAATTAATGATCCCAAAATAAGAATCAGTCATTTAGTTGATGTGAATTTCATAAGA
Source organism: Pseudotsuga menziesii (assembly GCA_001517045.1). Classification (NCBI taxonomy): domain Eukaryota; kingdom Viridiplantae; phylum Streptophyta; class Pinopsida; order Pinales; family Pinaceae; genus Pseudotsuga; species Pseudotsuga menziesii. Next base: position 166,952 of record LPNX010571963.1, read on the forward strand.
GAAAATAGTTGTAATTGCTATAGATTTTTGGCCACAATAAACATACTTGAAAATATTTTGCATCTTGCCACAACAACACAACTAAAGCAATTAGCTTCTTACAAGGATGATGTAATTACTACACAAAGAAGAACTTAGTTAAAGGGATGCTTACTCAGTTTTAGATAGAAATATAATGGTGACCAGGTATGTCATCCTTCTGTACTGTATGGTATTCCTATCACTAAGCTATTCAAGTGCGCTTAACAACATTGTGTTGTACTGGACATAAAGAAACTGAAAGTTGTGTTGTGTTGGACATGAAGAAACTAAAACTGAGATCGTGCAGCAATTCCCTTAGCAGCAATGTGTTGGACTCAACATGAAGAAACTAAGATTGTGCAATAACATTTGCATTAGAGCTATGTTGTTGTCTTGTTCAGACCACCTGGATTTGGCTGCACAGTTTACAGACAACTCAAGAATGCAATTGAGCATGGTATTGACAACTCAAGAATGCAATTGACCCTAGTCTTGACAATTGGATGATTTTGTTTTTGTTCGGGTACACAGGGTACTCCCAAAAGACTGAACACCTTCAGCAACCACTTCACACAAATAGATCATAGATCAACACACCGATGTTTGTCATGTGGTTAAATCCCTTGAGAGGGAAACAGTCCACAGCCCTAGCCAAATAGCTACTTGGAGCAATTCATTATGCAAAAGAAAGAAAGTTACATGAGATTCTCATAATCGATCAACTAGCCAAGGACCCTCTATGCTCTTTAAATAGAGATCATAGACCAATTGGGTGTTAAGCCACAGATCAATGGTAGGTATGATCTAAGAGAAGTTGAACCGTCGGATCACTCTATGTCTAGAACATATCGTGACCGTCGGATTAGAATATTTACAAATGCATACTAAAGAAATACACTTTTACCTAACGGATATATTACACAAGTTGATCTTAACTAACTCCTAAGTGTCTAAACATCCTAACATCCCCCGTTAAGAACAAATTGGGATAGAATTGAAGGATTTGCAAAAGTGACACTATTAGGAGAAGGAAGGAGGCATTAGAGCCTATCCCCCCTTAAGGACACATTCCTGAACTCCTAACATAGACCGAAGTTTAGAAAACTTCGCTTTTGTAAGAGACTTGGTGAAGAAGTCTACAACTTGATCATCTGTAGGGAAATAGAGAAATTCAATAACACTATCATGAATAAGATTTTTGATGAAGTGCATGTGTAGCTCAATGTGTTTGCTGTGCTGATGTAGAACTGGATCTTTGGCAAACTTGATGGCACTTTGATTGTCGCACCAAAGTGGATTAGGATGCTGTTGCTCAAATCCAAACTCTGAAAGGATCTGTTGAAGCCATAAAGCTTCCTGAATGGCATTAACTACAGCTTGATATTTTGCTTCTGCTGAAGAAAGAGCAAGAGCTTGTTGTTTCTTACAAGCCCAAGTGACAGGTCTAGATCCCAAATTGAAAACATAACCTGTAGTAGAATTTCGATCATCAGGATCACTGGCTCAATCTGAATCAGTGAAACCAACCAACAAATGTTTCCCCCCTATACTATAATGAATCCCAAACTGAATTGTACATCGAATATATCGAAGTATTCTTTTTGCTGCTTTCCAGTGACTTTCATGAGGAGTTTTCATATAACAGGCAACATGACCAACATAAAAGGAAAGGTCAGGACGGGAATGAGTCAAGTATAAAAGACTACCAACAAGCTGATGATACAAGGTGGTATCTACTTCAGGGGAAGTACAAGTGGCATAAAGTTTGACTCCAGACTGGAAGGGAGAAGGAGCTGGTTTACAATCTGCCATGTGGAAGCGACGAAGAAGGTCACAAGCATACTTAGACTAGGAAAGAAAGATTCATTCTTTGGTTTGCAAGACTTGGAGACCAAGAAAATAATGCAAATGTCCTAAGTCTGGCATTTCAAAATTTTGCTTAAGACTGGATTTCACATAGGTTACAAGTTTAGGGTCACTACCAGTAAGGATAAGATCATCAACATAAAGAACAAGTATGATGAGATGGTTTCCTAATTTGTTGTTATAGACATTGGGATCAGAATGACATCTAGAGAAACCAGTGTCAAGGAGAAATCTATCCATTTTGGCATACCAAGCTCTAGGAGCTTGCTTAAGGCCATATAAGGATTTCTTAAGGAGACAAACAAGGCTAGAGTTATTCTGAACATATCCAGGAAGTTGTTCCATGTAAATTTCCTCATGTAAATCACCATGTAAGAAGGAAGACTTGACATCCATTTGATGGACTTCCTAGTTATGTAAGGCTGCAAGGGAAAGAACAAGGCGGATGGAGTTCATTTTTGCTACAGGGGCAAAGGTTTCATTGTAGTCAATCCCTTCAACATGGGAAAAACCTTTGGAAATTAACCTTGCCTTAAGTCTTTCAACACTTCCATCTGATGCATACTTAGTTCTATAGACCCATTTACATTTGACAAGTTTCCTTCCTTTTGGAAGAGGAACAAGATCCCAAGTATCGTTCGCCATTAAGGAATGATATTCTTCATCCATAGCTGCATCCCAATTTGGATTTCCTAAAGCTTCTGCAAAAGTTTTTGGATCATGATTCTTGGAAACTTGAGCCAAAAGGGAAGAGGCTCGCTGAAATTGAGAACATGTTCGACGTTGATCTCTAGGATCACTGGCAAGATCACCAGCTGCTTCACATGTTGAACAGACCCATCGAGGAGGCATTGGTGCTGGTGCAATTGGAGGAACATGAGTAGGCGGAGGTGGATTTTCATCGTCACTGTCATCATGAGAAACTGGAGTTGGAAACCTATCAAGGAAGTTGGAAGAAGAAGAAGAAGAAGGCACAATTGCCAAATCAGGCTCGCAGGCCAAAGATGGCACACCTGCCAAGTTAGGCTCGCATGCCAAGAGATTTTCATCAAATTTAACATCTCTTCTAATGATTATATCATGTGAATGGGGCTGAAGAAGTATATAACCTTTTACATCTTCTGAATATCCAACAAGTATGCACTTTTCACTTTTAGGCTGCAATGCTTTCATTTTTCATCCGGAATGTGAGCCCATGCTTCACAACCAAACACACGAAAGTGACTTACATCTGGTTTAATTTTACTCCATGATTCTTCCGGTGTTATACCTTTTAAAACTTTAGTGGGTGTGTGATTAACTGTGTAATTTGCACAATTTATGGCCTCGGCCCAATATTGAAGACTTAGTCCCTTAGATTGGATCATACAATTAGCCATTTCTTTTAAAGTGTGGTTCTTCCATTCAGCTACACCATTTTGTAGTGAACTTTTTGTTAACATATTCTCCTCCATTGTCAGATCTTAACTTAATAATTTGATGACCAGATTGTTTTTCAACAAGGGCCTTGTAGGCTAAGAACATGTTAAATACTTTGCTCTTAAGTTTTAGGAAGTAAACCCAAGTGCGTCTGGAGTAGTCATCAATGAAAGTTAAGAAATGTTTTAAACTAGAAAAGGATGCAGATGGAAGAGGACCACGCAAGTCACTATGCACAAGCTCTAAAGGAACTGAGGCATTCCAAGAGGCATGTTTGTCAAAACTGTCGCGATGATGTTTTTCGAGTACACAACCGGAACAAACACCATCCTTCTAAGATACCATCGGAAGACCAGTCACCATATTGTCTTTACATAGTCGTTGCAATGAACGATAATTTAAGTGACCAAATCGCTCATGCCAAAGTTTGCTCAAGTTATCACTATGAGCAACAAAACTGAAGGAAAAGGTGATGACCCAAAGTTGTTAAATTTGTACAACCTAGTAATATCATCAACAGTTCCAGTAGCAAGGACATTTTGAGGATTTTTAAAATCCTTGATTACAACTTGGTGCGGTGTAAACGTCACAGTTTTACCTTCACCTGAATGAGTAATTTGATGGACTGATAACAAATTGTAGGAAATTTTTGGAACACATAATACATCACTGAAATGACCATTTTCTACTGGAACTATTCCAGATCCTACAACACTTAGAGATCTATCATCACCAACAAATATTTGTTTGGTGTTACATTCATGCATAGTAGAAAAGATGGCTTGATCCTTAGCCATATGATAAGATGCTCCAGAATCAATGAGCCATTCATTTGAAGTAGAAGAAGAAGATGTAGTATAAGAGTAACCAGAAGCACAAAGTGCATGTCCATGAGGGTTAGATTCTGAAGACAAATCTAGGCTGATGTGGTGCTTCTTCATTGCTGCTTCCAAGGCCGCCATCTTCTTGAAACACTTGGATTCGTCATGATTATCTTTCCCACAAAAATTGCAATGACGCTCAGTCTTCTTTCCTTTTGGCTTGGATCCTTTGTCATGTTTTAAAGAAGGAGCTGACTGAGAGGGTTTGGGACCCTTGTTGTTTGGCTTATTATTGCGAGAATTCTGTTTCTTGGGAGGCTTGGAATTTTCTTTCTATTGGGACAATAAGGATTTCCCAGATGTATCTGCATTGTTAATTATTCCAAGATGAATGAGATTATCTTGCTCTTTAATTAAGGAATCACAAAAGGATTCAAGACTAGGCTCTTGATAGCTAGCTGCAGTCAATGATTCTTTCATGGAGTAGAATGTAGATACAAAAACAAAATATGCAGGTCCAAGTTTGGAAAGAATATGATAAATACATTGTTTTTCTTCTTTCTTAATCTTGCATTCTGCACATAAGAGTCTAAGAGTTTTATACTTAGATAAATAGTCTTGAATGCATGAAAAATCATTTGGATTCAAGGAAAGCAACTCATTCTCAAGTTGATGACCCCGAATTTCATTGTGTTTACCAAACACAGATTCCAACTTTTCCCAAGCTTTATCAGGTTCATCAATTCTAGATATGTGGAATCGCAAATCAGTAGAGATTGACATCCCAATCAATCCATGATCTTCATCACATCTATTTGCCCATTTAATTTTCTTATCATCATCAGTGGGTTCTATTTATTTCCTTGAGGTTATCCTAAAAAGTCCCCTATTTCGTAGAACATCCTCCATACAAGATTTCCATGAGAAATAGTTAGAACTTGTAAGTATAATATCACAAGGGGCGGCTATACTGTAAAATAATGGCTGAAAAAATAGAAACTAATTGTCTGGTTGCAAAGAGCTCAAAAAAATATGCGGTTTTTAAAAAAACCGACACTGAAACTCGATTCTAGATGATGAAGTTATGCTTGATCAAAGAAAATGTTGAAGATGTCCCCAATAGTGACGTGGCAGATATTAACTTGACGAACTAAAAAAAAGAACCCCCCTCTTCCCAAGATCAACCTTTGACAATCACTTTACAATAAAGTTGCTTAGAAGTGAATCACTTTTGTAGAATAAGTGAGGTTCACTTTTACAATAATGTTACTTTTAAATAGTGCGGCAATAAATTAAAAGATTTAAGTGACTCCACTTTTTATTTTATTTTATTTATGTGAGATGCACTTTTACAATAAAGTAACTTGAAAATAGAAATTGTATGCATTAAAAAGTATCTTAATAAGACTTAAACTCAAGACCTATTAAGGAATAAAACAACTTTGGACCAAGTGAGCTAAGTTTAAAAGGTACGTAAAAGAATGGAAAGAGGAAGGGGATTTTTTTTTTTAAAACTCTTCTCTCTCGTTCTCCGTGCTTGCCTTTTTTTGTTGCAAATCACAAAAAAAAATGAAAAACAAAAACAAAAAACTTTTTCCACACAATGGGGTTAGATCTTGGTTAGCTTACCCGGAAAGTCTACGTTTTCAAGTTTCCTCGCTGTTTCTGATTTGCCGTAATCACACAAGGTGCACGGCAAAGAGCATACGTAGCCGAGAAGATGAGAAAAAAACTTTCCCTTACTGTTTCTGATTCGCCACGATCGCGCAAGGTGCACGACAACGAGCATATGCAGTCAAGGAAGGTAACAGTCCGAGACTAAAACAAAAAAAGATCTAATAATAAAACTGATAAGATATGAGAGATTTAAAAAAACAAATCCGTCACTGTAACATTATACCTTCAGATTTGTCGAAATGGGTGTTTCTGGAACAAATGGAAATGGTTTTCGGTGAAACAAAAACTATTTCCCAATGGAAATGACGCTTTGGATGCAATGAAACATCTCCCACAGGACAAAAATGTATAGAAAATCCATAACCATAAACCCTTTCAAAGTTTCGACAACACTGATTCGAGATCTTGATCAAAACTGAAAGCGGCTCTTCATAAAAGCTCTGATAACATGTTCGGGTACACATGGTACTTCCAAAAAATCGAACAGCTTCAGAAACCGCTTCACACAAACAGATCACAGATCAACACACCAATGTTTGTCATGTGGTTAAAACCCTCAAGAGGGAAATAGTCCACAGCCCTAGCCAAATAGCTACTTGGAGCAATTTATTATGCAAAAGAAAGAAAGTTACATGAGCTTCTCATAATCGATCAACTAGCCAAGGACCCTCTATGCTCTTTAAATAGAGATCATAGGCCAATTGAGTGTTAAGCCACAGATCAATGGTAGGTATGATCTAAGAGAAGTTGAACCGTCGGATCACTCTATGTATAGAACATATCGTGACCGTCGGATTAGAATATTTACAAATGCATACTAAAGAAACACACTTTTACCTAACAGATATATTACACAAGTTGATCTTAACTAACTCCTAAGTGTCTAAATATCCTAACAGTTTTTCTGCGGTTATAAGAAGGGAAGGGTAGTGAGGCGGTCCTATAAGAAATTCAATAATATAATATTTGAAAATGGTAGATGAGAACTCATCTAACAATTCCTGAATTTGTTTCTATCAAATTTGAAGTTAACATTTAATTTTATGAAGTAATGCTAACGTGAAGTTAGCATTAATCCACTTGTTATGTACATATAAAATACTTATCATAAATAGATATGAGCTTCCTAACTTGAAACATAGGAAATGTTAAAATCAATTCTGCCTAGCCTCGGGATGAGGCCAAAGAAGAGTAAGATTTCTTTGATTGGATAAAACAAAGGTGTGCTATATAAAGTTGCAGAAGCTTTGGATAAAAATAATGTATGCTTAGTTTTTTGTGCAAACAAATAGCAAAAAATTTGGATAAAAGGTAATGTATGCTTGGTTTCTTGTGCAAACTAATAGCAAATGACGGCAAGCCATTCCATAGAGTCCCTTCTTGCCCTTGGCAGGGACTAATAAGAGGCACATTCTTTCATTCAACTACAATAAAACAAAATTAACATAAATTTTATTTATTTGTATTATTAAAATTCTCAATTAAGATAAATTTTATTTTATTTTTATTATAAAAAGTTTATAATATTTCATTTTGACAAATTGATCTCAAGTGTAAATGATAATGCTCCTCTACTTGATCACAATTAAACATAGTTCACATAAATTTTATTATAAGCTATTTATTTATTTAAAAGGTACATGCTGATTATATGTTATTGACACAAATGGGTCTTAGATCATAGTAGTAGGTATTTGTGAAGCAATAGATACTATAGGGGTGGTCTTAGTGAAGGATGATACTCTTCCACTCAACCACAAGTAAAATTAATTTACATAAAGTTTATTTTATTTATATTGTACAAGTTTGACGCAAACACAACCAGGATTGGTTGGCTGCAGATTAGTGTATACATTGAAAACATAAAATAGTCACATAACACTGACATGTTTACCAAGGATTAGGGCTTTCAATTAAATTAAACAATCTCTTTACATGGGAATTTATAGTGCAAGTCTAAGCTCAGATAAGTTAGAATAGATATCAACTCTCTTTCACACTCTCAGCTCTTGGAATGCACATTGAAATCCTCTACACTCATATTCGACTAACATTAAAGTCCAAGGGTTCAACTCGCCCCCCCCCGTCCAAATGAAAATTCCCTCTCAAAATGTCAACTAGTATTTATAGCTAATCTCTGGTTCTCATTCCTTTGGATCTCCTTCTAAAAGTTTCACATACTCTTAGGCACCACCATGCTATATTAAATAGTTCATGTGGCCTCTTTCTATAAGTTCCGTTATCTGGCCTTCTACAGAAACCACCATAACTACTCTGCAACTGTTCCAACTACTTCAATAGCTTCGCTCCTTGAGATGTTGGTTGAACAGTCGAACATTATACACCCATTGTCATCAGCTTACCTCACAACTTTATTTAGTTATATGGATGAAATCCTCATCAATCCCTGCACTATGCTTTTGGTTGGTCCTGTCACCCACCATCATCCACTCCTGGCTAGTATTTCACAACTAACTCTATTCTCCTTTCGACCTTTCCCCCATAGCACTGGAGGTTGTCGACTGTCCTCTTGGCACTTCTGTCATCTATCTACGACGATTTTCTTGGGATATGATGTCCCTGCTTCAAATTTAATAGTTGATAATATGTCGTCTTAGGTGTAGAGGATAACACTCATTGACTCAATTAACAAATTTTTTTTTCTAAACCTAATTAAATAAACTATTTATTTATAATATAAAAAAAATTTAATTGATAATAAAGGTGTGAAGAAATGGGGAGGCGAGTGTGGTAGGAATCTATTGGATCCTAGAGAAATACATTAACTACATTTGAATGGGGGCTAGGGAAAGCTACAAATAAGCAAGCCAAGTGACATGCTCTCTATCAGGGACATAAAATTGTTGCTTTCTTTGCATTCAATCGCTTGCCAACATAGGATACTCTCTTTTAATATTCTCTCAAACCAGAAGGAGAAAAAGATCTAGAAGGAAATGTAGCGGGACAATTGCAACATCACATCAATAGTCTCCTTAATCAATTTTGTTAAGTATAGCTCTTCCATGTGTGATAGAGTAATAATAACATAGTTGAATCGCATGCAAACAATACAATTCTTTTTGCACAAGGTGATATTATCATTAATGGGGGCCAACATGCTACATGTTGGCTCCCATAGTCATCTTATAAACTACTTGTGTTCCCTTGGTTGATCGATTGCATGGGAAATACATTTACGCCATTTTCATTTGCAGCAATAAGTGCCATGTCCTCCTTAAATGTGTAAGAAAGCCAATCTTTTCTTTCCCTTCTAATAATTTAAAAAAAACTACGTGCTTCAATCATAAATGTTAGTTCCAATATAATGTTATCAACTAAAGATGTAATATAACGTTTTCCATTCACAACTACCTACTTGGGCATAATCATTACCATAAGGTAATTATTTCTAATAAATGAAACCTTATTATGAGTAATCTTCCAAGTCTTCATTTCACTTTTTATCTCACCGCAACACTATAATTGGGGTAATGAACTTCTATTTGGCATCATAATCAATCACTATTATTGGAATGAATATTATATGCATGATATTGTAGTCATCTTGATTCATATTGAATAACATTTAATAATTGGGGTAATTTTTATTCCTTAAACAACATATAGCTAAAAGTTAAGTAATGTCTCATTATAACATTATCCTATAAACAAAAAAAAAACACACTTACACATTTCTTTTATTGCACATTATACTCTTTTGATGGTGACCACACATAACATATAAACCTTTATATTCATCATGACCATTAAATAAAGTAGAAAAGAAACACATAAAGTACATATATGAGATGGACACCAATATTGGTGGTTCACCCCAACCTTGGGGCTAATGTTTTTTATTATCTTGTCCAACGTAAATGGTTACAATTCAATAACGCATTAGCTGCAATTTATTTTCTTTTTCCACAAGTAAATCATCCAATTAAACATGGACCTTACCTTCTAAATAATTCAAAGACTATTCACTTTAACTATCCAAGCGAATATATTTAAAGGATACAATTATAAACTTATCAAGGTATGGCCAGATTACATAATCTATTCAATCATTACATAGGGGCTTAACTTATCAACTCAATAATTACATATTAACTCAACAAGAGCATTATGTTAATTACAAAATCAACTCTCAATGGTTAAGGCTTGATTTTAATTTTAGGGCTTTCTTTTGTGAACCATAGGTTTCCTATCTAATAATAAGCTTAACTTCACAATAATTAAAAGGTATTTTTAAATAAAATACGTTTTATATAGTTTGTAACCGTTTGAACAAAAGTATTAATATATAAGGAGAGGTACTTCCCACACAACACAATTCATAAAAAATAGTGGGTGATACTCACCACACCTTATGGTTATCTGTAGGTTTTCCTTTTGTGGCCACCCTCTCACAATATGTATCCAAAAAGAGTGTAACTCACAGCAAAAACTAAAGGATGGGTCGGCTATCCAAGAGGGACGGCACTCTCACCATTCAAATAAAACAAGGAGAGTAATTATCATAGAGGTTGTGGGGCTGACACTTTTATGGAGCCGCCCTCTTATTTTGTACAGATAACAACATTAAGGTAAAACATATAAGCTACATCTTCCTACAGAGAGTGAATATAAGAAAGGGATGGAGAAAATGTGTAAATTCTCTAAAGAGAGGTATATATGTGTGTGGGGGTGTGGGGTTCTCCTCTTTGGAACGACCATATTTCTTTCTAAAACAAAATTATCAATATTATATAACCAATCACTATATTAAGTTTGACTTCTATACAGTAAAGTAACTCTTCAAGCTAAGGATTATGGGTTGGATTAAATTAAACCTTGACTGAATCTAAGAGAGACTTCCCTGGTCGATTCTGCGTTGGAGATAGGGGCATTTCTTGCTCGGGTTCCTTTTTCTTTTATAATAGGCTCAAACAACTTTTAAAAATAACAAAATGACAGATATAAATGAGATATTTTCTCTTTCTTTTTTACTCATATGTCATATCAACATTGCCTGTTACCTTTGCAGGGAGGATGCATGTAGAAATTCTACGCACTTTTGATCAAAAATTTGGACGAACATTTCCATTGATTGAAGAAAATTGATCCCTGCTTTGCTTTCATGTGAAGACAACGCCCTTCCTTGTTCGTAAGTCGTTCTCTTCCTACTTTTCTTTTCTACCCATAACATAAAATAATTAACTAATGGAATCATATCCTCCCTTACTATCAGCAATATCCTCACCTAGAGGTGTCGATTCCCACTGTCCTCTCTCTATCTCTGGGTTCCTAATTAAAGTGGAACAAAAAAAACCCTTTGGCATTCTCCATCCAGAAATTTATGTGCAATGTACAGAGAATGGTAGGAATACGCCTTTCTTCCCTCTTCTCTACGTAGTGGTGTAGTCAAGAACGAAACACGGATTTGGTTTTTCTTTACCATCCAACCCTAACATAATTATAGTATTCCAATGTCGCCAAACATTTCGTTCTATGATTATACGGTTTGTAATATCCTCCTTCTTTAAAAAGAATGAATGGTTATTGTGATAATTAGTTTTAAATAAACAACTTATTTAAAAACGATCTATACACTTCATATATATATATATATAATAAAATAATTATGTGTGTGATTAATTTATTATAATAACTCGCTTTCTTCATCAAAGTAAATTTACAACTTAGAAAATACATAAATATCACTTACAATACTTTTAATTACGGTGGTTTTCTCGAGGATGTTACAAAATGTCCATCACCACCACTCTTCCATCGTATCTCAAAAGTTAATTGCTTCTGTTGAAAATAGTTGTCAATTGATGTCAAAAGAGTTCAACAATGACAAAGAAATAACCAGTAAACATGATGACATGAAAAACTTAGTGTAAGACAAAGGAATTACAAAGTCGGATGGTAGATGGGAATATCTGCAAATTAGATATGCATGGAAAATAACATTCCTAAATGCTAGAGTGAAGTAAAGAAATGAACGGACAAGATTAGTCGAGAGACAAAGATCATTGGTCTATAATAGTCTCCACAATATGAAAGTGCAAGATCTTTAAGCTATGGAAATACTATTGCAGAAGATAAATTGCGGAAGCTGGTTTTGAAGATCGACGGTGGTGAATGTTTTTCGCACAAGAAAAGTGAAGATCCGCAATCCAAATTTGATCGTAGATCGACAATTAGGAGTGAACCTGCAAGCAAATCGACGATCCAGAAAAATTGCGGAGGTCCAAAATTGGAAATTGTGGTTCCGCATTCTGCAATCCACAATCTGAAGATCGACGGTCAAGAAAGACTCCGCAAGAGATCGATAGTGCGGAAGCAAAATTGCAGAAGTAGTTTGAACAAAATTGGAAGACACACAATCCACAATCCGCAAGATTGATGGTCAGGAAAGAATCCACAAGTGATCGACGACGTGGAAGAAAATTTGCTGAAAGGGAATTACGGAAGTCACTTTTTGATATTTTATGAACCCGTAATATGCATATGATCTAAGATTAATGATCGCAAAAGACTCCGCAACAAATCAATGGTGCAGAAAGTACCTTGTGGAAAGGTAGTTTTTGAAAGGAAATCGTGGAAGGATTTTTTTTGAAAAATCAAAACGCGAGTTCACAATCTGCAAATTTCAGAAAGCTCATTGCAGAAGAATTTTTGTTGTATAAATATCATTGCGGAAAAAGGAAAATTCGGAAGGAATTCTGGTGCAGAATTATCATTGCAGAGAGGCAATTTTGGAAATATATTTGTTTGCGGAAAGTCATGTCTGATAAACCTAAATAAAGTTAAAGAGTTATTAAAATGAAGAATTGTGTTTTCATAAAGAGGCACGATCTAAGAATGAAAAGGTGCAACTATGAGGAGATTCATTTGTAGAAAACGTGTTAGAAGGTATATAGAAAGAGTGTTGAGTGTAAGAAATCGTCTCTGCAATCCAAATTGTAGCAGTAGCTAGCAGGAGTAGAGACTAGTATTTGTGATAGAGCTTGAAAAAAAAGGAGATCTGGAAGATTGAAAATAATATATTAGGGTGGAAGGGTGGTGCAAGGGCACGCTACATGCCTGCAAGGGGGTCCTAGCCTCCTTCCAATAGTAGCCGGTAAATAGGGTGTAGTAGCATCCTTTCAGTAGCTGCTGATAAAACCAGGGGGTCGTAGCTTCCTTTCAGTAGTTGCTGATAAATAGGGTGTAGTACCATCCTTGTCTGTAGAAGTAGGCATAAACTATTTGTAAATACAATTTTACAGCAATAGGAAGTATTGGTGGTTTACCCAATTGGGCTTCCATGATAAATTTGTGTTCTTTTTTTATCATGTGTGTTAATGAATAATTTAAAAGTTGTTTAAATTGTTAAAAGTTATCAATACTGATTCAACTCCCGCCTCTCAGCATTGTCTAATATTCCAACAATTGGTATCAAAGTCGGTTCCTTCACCACAATTTAACCACTAGAAGGAAGATCCTACTTAAAAAACATTATGTATCAACAAGAAGGGATAACCACCAACAAACCACCATTATTCACAGGAGAAAATTATGCATACTGGAGTGTGAGGATGAATTTCCATATGATGTCTCTTGGATGGAAGGTTTGGGAAACAACTGAAAATGAGTATAAAATAGCAGACAACCTACCTACAGACATATTGGAACTAGACCAATATGAGGGTAATGAAAAAGCCCTAAATTCCATCTTGAGTGGATTGACAAACTTTTTGTTTGTAAAATTCACGTGATGCAAGAATGCCAAACAAGCTTGGGATAAGTTAAAGATTGTATATGAAGGGGCATCCAAAGTCAAAGAGTCCAAGATTCATGCATATAAAGGACAGTTTGAAAGCCTAAAAATGAAAGAAGATTAAAATATTGGAGAATACCTTCTAAGAGTAGATGAATTTCTAAATGCTATTAGAGGCCTTGGAGGATAATTAAAAGAAATAGAAGTAGTCGACAAGGCACTAAGAACATTGCCAATGAAGTATGACTCAAAGGTGTCAACTATAGAAGAATGAGATGACCTTGATGCCTTAACAGTAGATGAACTACATGGGATCTTCATTGCATATGAGATGAGAATGTGATAGAATGATTCTTCAAGAAAAGAGGCATCATTCAAAGCCATAAATGAACCAAATAAGTATGAAGCCCCATCCAAAAACCATTCAGAGATTTTAGATGATGAATAAGCCCTCTTTATTAAAAAACTTGAGAGAGGTACTGGCAAATACAAAGGAAATCTACCCCTAAATTGTTTTAGATGTGGAAGAATTGGACACTTTTCTTCAAATTTCCTTCCTCTAAACAAGATGATAGTGATGAGAAAGAAGCCCCAAGGAAGTTCAAAAAGGGTAAAATGGGAAACAAAAAGAAGTACTATGAGAAAAAGAAGATTCTTTACACTATGGAAGATAATGAAGATGAAGATACAAGTGGAGGTGAAGAAACCAAAACTCTATTCATGGGAGTAGATACTCAAGCTCAGAATGGTGAATCAGACGAGGAAGGCGAAGCAGACTTAAAATATGAACCCATTAGTGCTCTTGAAGAACCTAAAAATGCAGGAGAAATAACAAAAAGTCAAACCATGTCATTAGCGAGTTGGAAACTCAAATTCTAGAGGCCAAAATGATTGAAGAGGACCTAAATTTGCAGCTCAAAAGAAGAATACAAGAATTTGAAAGGCTTGAAGAAGAGATCGTGCAGTTTAGGAAAAATATTGATGAAGAAGCTATGAAATCAAAGTTTGAGGTTAGCTCAAAGATATTAGATGATATCCTAAATATCCAAATACCTTCAAATGATAAATCTAGACTAGGATATAGGCCAAAATATTCTTCTTTCACAAACCAAGGTGGAAATAAAAAAAGTGATGCTACTGCACTAAAGAGTCTAATTAAGAAGGAAGAAAGAAAGAAATAAATTCCAATCTCTCATGACAAAAACATGATTAATGTGATCTGTAAGAAACTAATGACAAATAGATATCAACAAATCTTCCTTGGTCATTGTTACTCTTGTAATAACTTTGGTCACAGAGCGCTAAATTGCAGAGCCTATGGAAAGTTCTATGAATACAAGAAGAATTCACCTAGTGACAAACCAAAAGGAAGGAATCATAACCATTTTACACTTCTTCAAAGATATGACCTAGAGTGTTACAAATGTAATAACCATGGACATAAGGAAAGAGATTGTAAATTGATGACTCGTACAAAGAATATTGTTGCAAATGAGTTTCAATACAAAAAACAAAAGAAGGATTGGAAGAAACGAGAAGAAAAGGAGAGATCCATGATTTCCCTATGCGCAACAGAGAAACAAAAGCTTTGGCATATGGATAGTGGATGTTCAAAACACATGACAGGTGATCTAAAAAAATTCATAAAACTAAGAAAAGATAATAGGGGTAAAGTCACATTTGGAGAAAATATGTCTTCCAAATAAATGGCAAAGGTACAACTATTATCAATAGTAAGATCAAACCAGAAAATGTGTTGCTGGTGGAAAACCTTAATCCTAATCTCCTCAGTGTAAGTCAAGCATGCGACCAAGGGAACATCTGTATTTTGTACTTTGAGAAATGTGAAATCAGAAAAACGAACTCAGGAAGAATTGTTGGCACTGCTGTAAGGAATTCAAGCAATGTATACATCCGAGAAAATGAGAATCAGTGTTACTCTGAGTATGGTTGAAGAAAGTTGGTTATGGCACAGAAGGATGTGACACTTAGACTTTGATAACCTTGTCAAGGTAAGTAAGAAAGAAGCTGTGAGAGACTTGCCTAAAATTGTGAAACCTCTAAACTCAGTTTGTAGACATTGTCAAAATGGGAAGAAAACTAAAGTCAGTTTCAAAACAAAAGAACATATGACCTCACATCCTTTGGAAATAGTTCACACTGATCTTTGTCGACCAACAAGGACTAAAATTATGCAAGGAGAATACTATTTTATGTTACTAATTGATGACTACACAAGGATGACTTGGGTAACTTTTCTCAAAGAAAAAACAGAAGCTTTTGAAAAGTTCAAAATCTTCAAAGCAATGGTTGAAAATGAGACAAATAAGAAAATCAAGTGTCTTAGATCAGAAAATTGGGGAGAGTTTACCTAAAATGAGTTCAATGAGTTTTGTGAGATACATGAGATTAAAAGAGAATTTTCAGCTGCAAAAACGCTTCAACAGAATGGTGTTGTTGAAAGGAAGAATAGAATAGTCCAAGAAGGTTCCACAACAATGCTTAATGAAGCAAAGGTGCGAGATGCATATTGAGAGAAGTAGTATACACAGTTGTCTATATAGTTAATAGAGGAAAAATAAGAGTGAATAAGGATAAGACTCCTTATGAACTATGGTATGGAAGACCAGCCTCAGTCAAGTATTTCAGAGTATTTAGCAGCAATTGCTACATTAAAAGGAACGGGGATGATCTTGGCAAGTTTGATTCTATGAATGATGAAGGAATATTTTTAGGATATTCATCCACCAAGAAGGCATGTAGATGTTACAATAAAATATTACACAAGATCATAGAAAGTTTAGATGTAATAATAGATGACATAAAACCAAGAATAATAAGAAGTCATGATGGCGATGTAAGTAAAAATGATGAAGAAAAGGAAGACCTGCAAAAAGATAAAAGTATTCATGATGAAGAAGAATAATTAGAGGAGAAAGATACACGGGAAAGTAAAGAATGTTCTCCAAGATATGATACAAAAACTCCATTTAGAAGAATACAAAAGGATCATCCTAATACACAGATCATCGGTGACAAAGATGTTGGAGTTAGTACAAGGAGACAACTACTATTTAATGAACAAGCCCTACTCTTAGTAGTGGAACCTAAGAATTTTACAGAGAATGATGAATGGATCAAAGCCATGAATGAATAATTGGATCATATTGAGAAGAAAGAAACCTGGGAACTTGTCCCAAGACCCAAAGACAAAAATATTATAGGGACCAAATGGGTTTTCAAGAACAAATTCAATCAAGATGGTCAAGTGATAAGAAACAAGGAAATATTAGTATGTAAAGGGTATGCTCAAGTGGAAGGGATTGATTTTGAAGAAACTTATGTCCCTGTAGCAAGACTTGAATCAATCAAAATGTTTTTAGCACTTTCATGCCATAAAACGTTTAGAGTATATCAAATGGATATGAAGTATGCTTTTCTGAATGGAAAACTAGAAGAAGAGGTTTATATTGAACAACCTAAAGGTTTTCTCTTATCAGAAAACATAGACTATGTTTGTAAATTGAAAAAGGCACTCTATGGCCTCAAACAAGCTCCAAGGGCATGGTTTTCAAGGCTATACATCTACTTAAAGCAGCAAGGATTCAAGAGAGGGGCCACTGAAAGTAATCTCTACTTAAAAATCGAAGATGAAAATATGATCATTGTTGTTGTTTATGTAGATGACATCATATTTGGAAGCAATTTACAAAAACTAAGTGTAAAATTTGCTTCTAAAATGAAGAAGGAATGCAAAATGTCAATGTTGGGTGAACTAACATTCTTTTTGGGATTACAAGTCTACCAAACAGAAAAATGAATATTTATCTCCCAAACCAAGTACATCAAAGACATGCTTAAAATATTTAATATGGAAGACTCCAAACATGTTAGTACTCTAATGATCATAGGTTGTAAATTAAGTAAGGATGATGAGTCTTTGGAAGTGGACCATACCATGTATAGATCCATGATAGGAAACCTGCTATATGTGACCGCTACAAGACTAGTTGTGATGCAAGCTATAGGTTTGGTTTCCAGACTCCAATCAGTCCCAAAAGAAACAGATGTGGATGCAGTAAAAATAATTCTCATATATCTAAAAGGTACTATGGATTATGGATTATGGTATCCAAAAATAAATAACTTCACCTTAAACGCATTTACATATGCGGATTGGGATGGAAGTGTTGATGATCGAAAAAGTACCAGTGGAGCAACATTCTTCTTGGGAAATTGTTTGGTATCATAGTTCAGTAAGAAACAATCCTCCATTTCACTCTCCACATCAAAAGCGGAATACAATGTTGTTGTGTCATGTTGCACTCAAGTCATTTGAATGAGGCAGACATTAGAAGACTTACTTGTGAATTATGAGCACCCAATAGTAATAAATTGTGATAATATGAGTGTCATAAATATGTCAAAAAATATTGTCATGCACTCCAAGACAAAGCACATACCAATAAAGTATAACTTCCTAAGAGAACAAGTATGTTAGAAGGTTGTCAAGCTAGAGTATGTTGAGACAAAAGAACATATTGTTTCTATCTTTACAAAGCCACTACCTATGGAAGATTTTGAGCATCTTAGACGAAAGTTGGGAGTAATCTCCTTACAATAGTTGTATAAGTATAATCATAATATTAGGGGGAGATATGATGATAGGGGGAGTTGTCAGAAGGAATCCTTTGTCATTGTTGTCAAAGGGGGAGAAAATTGACCAAGAAAAAATGTTCCCATCAATGCCAAAAGGGGAGAATGTTGAAAATAGTTGTCAATTGTTGTCAAAAGAGTTCAACAATGACAAAGAAATAACCAGTAAACATGATGACAGGGAAAAAATAAGTGTAAGACAAAGGAATTACAAATTCGAATGGTAGATTGATGACAGGGTCGATCACAGGGGAAGATCTACAAAGTTGATATGCATGGAAAATAACATTCCTGAACGCTAGAGTGAAGTGAAGAATTGGACAACCCATATTAGTCGAGAGACAAATATCATTGGTCTATAATAGTCTCTGCAAAAATAAATTGCACGATCTTTAAGCCGTGGAAAGACTATTGCAGAAGAGAAATAGCGGAAGAAGATTTTGAAGATCGACGGTGGTGAATGTTTTCCACACAAGAAAAGTGAAGATCCACAATCCAAATTTGATCATAGATCGACAGCCAGGAGTGAACCTGGAAGAAAATCAACGATCCAGACAAATTACATAAACAAAGTTGTGGAAGAAAATTGCAGAGGTCCAAAATGAGAAAGTGTGGTTCTGCATTCTGCAATCCGCAATCCAAAGATCGACGGTCAGGAAAGGCTCCGCAAGAGATCGACGACGCAGAAGAAAACTTGTGGAAAATAAATTGCGGAAGTAGTTTGAACAAAATTAGAAAACCCGCAATCTGCAAGATCGACGGATAGGAAAGAATCCGCAAGAGATCGAGGAAGTGGAAGAAAATATGCGGAAAGGGAATTACGGAAGTCACTTTTTGAGATTTTATGAACCCGTAATCTGCATCTGATCTAAGATCGACAGTCAAAAAAGAGTCTGCAAGAAATCAATGGTGTGGAAAGTACCTTGCGGAAAGGTAGTTGTAGAAAGGAAACTACAGAAGGAGTTTTTGAGAAAAGTCAAAATGCGTGTCAGCAATTTGCAAATTGCAGAAAGATCGTTGCAGAAAGGAAATTACAGAAGGATTTTTGTTGTGGAAGTATCAATGTGAAAAAGGAAAATTCAGAAGGGATTCTAGTGCAGAATTATCATTGCGGAGAGGAAATTTTGGAAATATTTTTGTTTGCAGAAAGTCATGACTGATAAACCTAAATAGAGTTAAAGAATTATTAAAATGAATAATTTTGTTTTCATGAAGAGGCATGATCTAAGAATGAAAAGGCGCAAATGTGACGAGATGCATTTGAAGAAAACATGTTAGAAGGTATTTATAGACATAGTGCTAAGTGAAAGAAATTGCCTATGCAATCCAAATCATAGCAGGAAATAGCATAAGCAAAGACCAATATTTGTGACAGAGATTGAAGAAAAGGAGATCTGGAAGATTGACAAAATTATATTAGAGTGGCAGGGTGGTGGAAAGGTAGGCTATAGGACTGCAAGGGGGGTGTAGCCTCCTTCCAATAGTAGCTGGTAACTAGTGTGTAGTAGCATCATTTCAGTAGCAGCTAATAAAACCAGGGGGTCATAGCCTCCTTCCAGTAGTTGCTGGTAAATAGGGTGTAGTACCGTCCTTTTCTGTAGAAGCAGGAAGAAACTATTTGTAAATACAATTTTGTCGTAATAGGAAGTATTGGTGGTTTACCCAATTGGGCTTCCAAGATAAATTTGTGTTCTTGTTGATCATGTGTGTTAATAAATAATTTAAAATTATCAATATTGATTCACTCCCCCTCCCCCCTCTCAATATTGTCCAATATTCCAACATATTCACACATGAAGGGGCTTACAGTTGTCCTAAATTTGTTAGGGCTTTCGATTATGTATTACCCTCCTTCTTAACAAGGTTTCGTTTCCATTTTCCTTAGAGAGAAAAGGGGGGAGACTAGTTCACAAAATTTTCAAGGGATGATACTGTGGGTAACATAAGTTGATGAAGCATTCCCCTATGCCCTAGGGGAGTTCCTTTTAGATCTGTTGTTGTTTGGGAACACATAGAACATTCTACAGGAGTTCATTTTCCATTCTAGTTTTTTTTCCTCTCTTTCACTAACCTGGAAAGTCTGGGATATGGGTGCTTCACTTGGTGTTTGTTTAGCAACTATGAGTTCCACTGCAGATTTGGAGATGAGAATTCAAGAACTTTCGGAGCAAATCAAAGACACTCAGGTCAACATAATGGATAATTCCAAACATTTGTGCTGAATGAACTTGCAAATGGAAGGATTTATGGAGACAATGCAGCCCGGCTATGACACACATTCTAGGTTTGGAATTTCTCCTACATGAATCTAAGCAAGCTATCTATCAGCTCTCGTCGCAATTCTCTTGTTTGGATGTCCATTTGGATTATTTTGAAGTAAACATTTATGTTAAAACAATTGATATTGACACTACAAGGGACATATTGGATCGACATGATGAACTTCTATAGGTAAAACAATCTCGAACTAGAGACTATTTTGCTAGTAGGGGATCTAGGGGATCCTGTATTTTTCAACCCTCTAATTTTACAGTGGTTATCTCGAGTTTTAAGGATCATGAAGAAGAATTTGGTGAAGAAAATCCCCCCCAAAATTATGAAGAACATGTCATGTATAGTGATCATAGCTCTAGCTAGTATATTTGTTTTGTTTTTTACTACTTGGACAATTTATCAAGATCTACAATAGCATAATAGCCAATATTTATATGGTTTTAGGCTCAAAAGTATGGAGAACTATATTGTATGAATGTCTCTTTCATAAACTATTTGAAGCTTTTTTTTGGACCAATGCTCTGCATCTTTTTGTAATGTTTTGTTGTTGATTTCACTAGCATCTTACAAATATCAAATACCCATGTGTGAAGAATATCACTCCACTCAATTAAAACCAGTCTGAACTAACAAAAAAATATTTTATTTTTAAACTCAATTTTTAAAAAATCCTAATAATTTTTAATAAAAATAATAATGATTAACCAATTTGAATAGTTGTTTTAAACAAATTAATGTAAAATTTATTATTATTTAAAAAAAACACAATAAAATAATTACTCATTTTTTATATTACAAATTAAAATTAATTTTTTTTTTATTAATATTATGTATTGTAATATCAAATATTATGTTTTTTTAACAATTCATTAAAAAAAATATCATATAAAATAATAAATATAATGTTTTCCATTTTATTCAACCTTTTCCATAATAAAAAAAATTGTTTATTATACATCTTATAAAGAAAATATAATATCATCATTCATGTATTATAATACTAATAACAGATTGTCTTCAATAATTCTATTTCTAAATAATAATAACACTCATAAGAAGTTGTAAAAATAATTATATTCCTAAATACCCGCAAGTTATAATACAAAGCCATAAAAACAATTTACAGTGTATGATTGTGTCGAGAGGCTTTGTAAGTTCAATAAAATAAATAACAAAAAAAATTAAAAAAGTAAAAAAATAAAAAATATTATACTCATATAAATATACAACCATATTAGCAATATTCACAATCTTACAAGCTGAGTAGTAAAATATTAGTAGTAAAATTCAATTGACTTGAATAGTAAAAAGAAAAATTATATTAGTAAAAAGAAAAATTATAAAACCAAAAACATATAAAATTTAATTCTAAATTAGCTAAATTGTAAAACACGTTTATGTAATTATATATCAAATTTCAATTTAAAATTTAGTTTACTTGAAACCTAAGTAGACATAAGGTTAGGAATAAAATATGTGATAGAAAATAAATTGGGATTACAATAACAACACTAGATTTACCTTAGAAAACCTTGTAGGGAAAAATTGACCTTCAATAATAGATTTATTATTGGTCGACCAAGGCTGCCAAGAGCATCTCTCCTCCTCACTTTGGCACATTACAATGGAATATTACAACCATATTTATAAGGTTCTTTAAATGCAAATACAACTAGCAAGAAACCACAGGCCACTAAAACCATGTGCCTTAAACCACTTACATCCTTGGTCATTCCCAAGTCAAGGTTAACCCTAACATGTAAATGCTCATTTTTAGTTATAGAGAAAAACAAGTCATTTCCTATTAATGTTACTTAGCTCAATGTTTTTCTGATATTTACCCTATTTTCAAATTACTTGAGCAAATTGGTCATTTTCCTCCCAAGTAGGAATACTTATTAGACATTTTGGTAAATTAAAAAGGGTTTGCACCTCAAGATAACTTGATCCCTCTCGAAGCTTGGTAGATCCATAGTTAGTATGAATCTATATTGGTAATAAGTTATAATACAAATAGAAAAACCAGTTTATAATATATAATAAAAAATATATCAGTTATAATAAAATAAATTATAACATCTTGATTTATTAAGAAAAATATTTTATAATGATGATGCTGATGGTGGTAGTTAACGTCCATTGAGACCAAACTTTGGTCTATCGCACCTAAAGAAACCAATTAATTAATTTGTTTTAAAATTGTATTCCTATGCTCAAAGAGCTTCATGAGAAGCATCCCGAGCTCACTATAATTTTGACAAGTTAAAAGGATATGAAGGTCGGTGTTGCAACAAAGATTAGGAAACTGAGACCTAATGTGGATGTACGCAGTGCACTCTAAGAGGAAGTGATTTTCATCTTCAATGTTCCTATTCTCACAGAGATGGTAGATCCTTTCAACCCATGGTGTTTTAGGAACTGTCCAACGACCTGTTTCACTATGGAGCTTCTGAGAGTTTGTTCTTATCTTGGCCATATTTTTTTTTCTTTGAACTAGTTAAAATAGAGAGATACTTTTGATCTTCTAGAGTAGGATTGATGACCTCCTTGTAATATATTAATTTTCTTTTAGCCTCTAAATAATTCTCACACCACAGTTTCTCTTTAAACTTAGAAGTAACAATATTCTTAATGTTATTAATATTTTGCATTGCAATATTTTTGTCGATCTCCCAGTGGTTTAACCAAGCCCTGGTATCTTTATACCAACCTCGCTTGAGCCTTAATTGGTTTTGGCTGGAATTAAAATATAGCTTAGGAAGTCTATGGTCTCCCATGCTATTGATTTTGTGCTTGTACAACAGGGGCCTAGTCATAGCTAGGATCTCGATAGGGGGAAGACCTACATCAATAAGGAGAATAGGATATGGAGTATTGCTTTTAATTTTGAGGTTATACATTATAAAATGCTTCTGGATTTGCTCAATATTTCTCCAATATTATCTAGAGATGCTGCAACCCCAAACCTCACATCCATACAAGATAATGGGAGTGCCTAAAGTTTCAAAGAGGAACTTCTTTTTATCCCACATCACAAGGTTTGTTGCTTTACAATTATTTTCAAGACCAAAATAAGCTTCCCACCCTCCATTAATCCTTTTCTCAATGCTATAGTTCCAGTTGAGCTTGTGATGAATATCAATTCCTAGGTATTTGTAAGAAGACACTTCCTTCAGGTTTCTATTGTCATACACAAAATTAGCGTAAGTGTCCTTCTTGGATTTGATAATCATAATTTTTGTTTTGTCAATGTTGACCATCATACCCATGGTAGAGCAGAAATCCTTAAGAAGTCGTAGTTGCTTATCAAGATCATATGGAAACCTTTCCAGAAGAAAAATATCATTAGCATAGAGAAGAAGGATGATAACTATTCCAACTAAGAACGTGCCAGCACAACCTGCTTCTTCTAAAAAACCTTCTATCTTATCGATGTAAATACTAAATAGGGTGGGGGAGAGGGGGCAACCTTGTTTAACTCCGATGTTACACATAATATCTCTCGACCACCCCTCATTGCTGTTAAACTTGGTGATTACATTCTCATATAACCTTATTGCGGCAGCTCTCAACTCGAAAGGAACCTTTAGCTCATTTAATCTATTCCATAGGTTATTTCTAGGCACCGTATCGAAAGCCTTCCTAAAGTCCACAAAGCAACAAAAGAGATTACATTTATCATTATGAAACTCCTTCACAATGACCCTAAGCGCAACGAGGTGGTCCGTTGTTGAGTGTTGCCTTCTAAAACCTGCTTGGGCTTTAGCCCGCTTACCTTCACTTTCAAGCCATCTGCTGATCTTCTTTTCCAATTAAAAAATATAAAAAAATATAATTTTTATTTAACATTTTATTTCTTATAAATAATATTTAATAACTAATGATAAATTCATACATAAAATCTTTCCAATATCTATGATTATAAATATAGTATTTCTATTTTTTTATTGATTTTTTTATTATTTTAAATTTTTTGATTTAAAATCTACTTAATTTAAATTATATGTATCATCATTTACATTTTATATAATTTAAAATTAATAATTTGTAATTAAATAAATAAAATTATTTGTAATTAACTTAAAAAAACTAATATTTAAATTATTATTATTAAAATCTAATTTTAAAAAAATCATCATCCAAAGACATTTAAATGTTTAAATTATTTTATTAAAAACTAACTTTAAAAAAATCATCATCCAACGACATTTAAATATTGAAATTATTTTCTTAAAAACTAACTTTAAAAGAATCATCATCTAAACACATTCTTTCATGATGTTACTTGCTAATTCTGCTACACTCCTTTACACAATTAAAAACATTTAAAACGCATGTTAATTTTTAAATACCGAGTCCTATTTGGAAAGAGGTCGAGCACTACATTTTCTTCAACTAACATGGATCGTTTCATATGTTATCAGGAATATAGCACCTTTTGCAGACATAAGTTGTTCCTCTGGTCTGAATGGTTCAGATCTAGAACAAATGAGTAACAACTAGGTTGAAGACTTTCCCTGAAAGCTATAGATGCCTGGAATAAAACTCTAATGAAAGACCTGTAGACCTGCAGAAGCACATCAAACATACAACAAAATCAAAGATACTAGAAAACTATCCATAGATCCATATTAGTGACTAAGGGATCCAATAATATATGTGTGAGATTATAACACAACAGATATATGGGAAGTAAATCAGCTTTGCATTAATAGATGAATGAAAGAGCTTACAACCATTTTGCCTTAGTGTCAATGCAATCCTTCACAAGATTAGCACCTCATCCCCAATAAATCCAACTTTCTCCCCTATGCTCTCCAATGGATTAGGCCAGGATGTTAATTCAACAACATAACTTTACTTCTTTCTTACCCCCCAACCAAGGAGTTATGTGCTTGCATTTATAGGGCTCAAAGGGATAGGAATGGTTGAGAAATTGGTGGGTGAGGTGGCCATGAGATCCCCAAAGCATGGATCTTGAGCTTAACTGACCCAGGTGAGTAGGGATAAGGCTTGACACGAGGCTTATTAATCTGTCACAGTAATCTAGGGACTAAAACATAGTCTCATAAAAGATTAATAACAATAAGGCATGAAAATGGTGTAATTGTGCTACAAAATGAGTAGTCGCTCTGTATATTCACACAAAGAATGAGTAATACAATACAATGATCATGCTGTAAGCATGACTGACGGAGCAATTCAAATTCCCAAGGAGGTCATTCGAATTGAATGAGTGAGTCTAGCTTAACTGAATGTGAGCCACAGTCAACACTCAAGTTAACCACTGATCAAAACCCTAATTGACTCAACTGAGCCCTAATTGAAGTTGAAGTGCAATAAATGATTGAGTCTAACTAAAAGTAGCTTAGACACATGTCACTGCAAGCCAACCAACAAGTGGTAGAGCATCAATGACTCCAATGAACCCTAATGAGGTTAACTGAAGTGTAGTTGACCATCAGAAGTGGTTGGAGGTGCCCCTGTTGACTCCAGATCATTAAATAGTCAATAAATAATCAATTTAATGAAGGAGGGCACCTTCACCACTATGTTTAACTGATTGTAACCATTAGTTAGCAATATGGGGTATTAATGACACTCAGATCACCCCAGGAGTGCTCCAGTTAGCCTCCCCAAATGTAGGAGAAGGCTAAGTTAGCCTCCTTGACTGAAGGTAGGTGTGGGTGTGATCTTGCTGATGTCATTTAGTGCTCCTCTGATGTTAATTAAGTCAATAAAACCTAGGATAGTGGTTTAAATAGGCCAAATTGACCAAAATGAGTGTGTATGGTGGTAAATGTCTCCAACACCCCCCCTTAAGCTATACTCAGGAGGAGTAGAAAAAATAAAATGCATAAAAATGCTAGGGCCTCAGCAATTAAGGCCATAGGTCACCCTATACAATACTAAAACTGAAACAACACTCAAAAACAAACTAAGTGAGGAAAAGAGGGAAAACCCAGTGGGAAAAACCCCCCCTCACGCTGAACACTGAAATTAGTATGATCACCCTGATGGACTCACCCCCAACAGTGAATGGAGGTAAGTGAACTTCTTTTCTGAAAAGTTCTTGGTGAAGATGTCTACAATCTGCTCATCAGTCAGGCAGTATTGCAGAATGATGGTCCTGTCATGCACTAGCTCTTTGATATAGTGCATGTGTATCTCTACATGCTTGGTCCTCTTCCTAGTAATTAGATCTATGGATATCTTAATAGCACTTTGATTGTCACGAAATAGGACAGTGGAAAAAGCACTACCAAGATCAAACTCTGAAAGAATGCCTTGCAACCAAATTGCTTGGATCCAAGCATTCACCGCTCCTTGATACTCGGCCTATGCTGAAGATAATGCTATGGCAGCTTGCTTTTTGCTAGACCAGCAAATGGGGCCACCACCAAACATGAATACATATCTGGAAGTAGAATTCTGATCAATAGAATCACCCGCCCAATCAAAATTTGTGTATCCAACCAGCTCTAGCTCGGAGTCTGTAGCATTGTGAATGCCGTAGGTCCTGGTTCCCTGAATATACTGGAGGATCCTCTTGGCTGCATTCCAATGAATATCACGTGGCTGCTTCATGTATCTTGATACAAAATTCACAGCATAACAGATACCAGGCCAAGAATGTGTCAAGTACAACAAGCTACCAATTAGCTGTCGATAAATAGTGTAGTCCATGGGAGGTGTGCTTTTTCCTTCTTCAAGGCCGATCCCTGAAAGGAAAGGGAATGGTGCAAGCCTACATTTAGCCATGTTAAACTTGACTAATAGGTCTGATATGTATTTGGACTGAGTGACCATTATCCCATCATAATTTTTCTCAATTTGAAACCTCAAAAATTGTTTTAAGAGCCCC
Source organism: Pseudotsuga menziesii (assembly GCA_001517045.1). NCBI lineage: Eukaryota > Viridiplantae > Streptophyta > Pinopsida > Pinales > Pinaceae > Pseudotsuga > Pseudotsuga menziesii. The sequence continues at coordinate 194,304 of LPNX010571963.1, forward strand.
AAATCCCTCATTTCAAATGCATTGTGGAGAGCAATTTTGATGGCTGAAACAGAAGCAACTCTGCTACCTGTGATCAGTAAGTCATCAACATATAAAACAATCATAATCAAATGACCATCAGATTGCTGTATATACACATTTGTATCTGATCTACACCTTTGGAAGTTTTGCGAGAGAAAGAAGGCATCCATCTTGGAATACCACTCTCTTGGGGCCTGTTTTAACCCATATAGTGACTTCTTTAGCTTGCAAACCAAAGATGGATCAGAGATGTAGCCCTCAGGATGCTTCATGTATATCTCCTCATGAATATTCCCATGTATAAAGGCTAACTTAACATCCATATGATGCACTTCCCAGTGTTTAGATGCTGAAATTGCCAAAACTAGGCGGATGGAGTCCATTTTTGCAACCGGTGCAAAGGTCTCATGGTAGTCCACACCTTGGACCTGAGAGAAATTTTTTTCCACCAGTATTTCCTTATATTTACAGGTGCTACCATCACCAGCAACCTTTTTTGAAACACCCACTTGCATTGAACCAATTTCCTTCCCGGAGGAAGAGAAACTAGCTCCCAAGTAGTGTTTTTCTGAAGAGGATTCATCTCTTCATCCATGGCAACTTGCCATCTCGGATCCTTTCGAGCATGGTAGTAGGATTTTGGGTCTGAAATAATCATCAAATAACAAGTTTCTAACAGCAAATTATCAATACAAGAGAGCGCAATACCTGCTCTTTGGAAATCAGACTGGGTTCTCCTTGGATTATCCAGACTTCCAATGTTATCTCCTGCGGAGGAGAGTGTCTGTCGGGCCCATGTGGGAAGATGATTTTGTATTTCAAGTTCTGATTCAGAATCTAATGTTTGATGTACACTGATATCATAAATCATAGGATCCAAATCAGGGTAATCACCCCCAATTTCATCATCCAAATATTTAGTAGAATAGGAAGGAGATTCAATAACTTTCTCCTTCACTGGTTCCACTTCCTGAAGAGGCTCATAGAACTTGACACTCCTTTTGATGATGATATGTTTTGTTTTGATATCCAGCAGCTTGAAACATTTTGATTCATCAGGATACCCAATAAACATACATTCTATGCTTTGCGGTTGCAAAGCCCTTCTTTTATCAAGTGGAATTCGGGCCCATGCAGTGGAAACAAACACCTGTAGGTTTGACACATCCGGCTTGTGTCTGAAGTATGCTTTGAAAGGGGTCTTCCCTTTCACGGATGATTGTGTAACTTTGTTCTAATTTTATTCTGTAGCATGCATGGCTTCAGCCCACAAATTTGCATCCAACTTCTTTGATTCCAACATGCAGGTGGTCAGCTCCTTGAGAGGCTGATTCTTCCTTTCCGCTACACCGTTTCTGCTAGGGAGTGTAGGGAATTGAATGTTGGACCTGAATACCACTTTGGGAGAATATGTGCAGCATCTCATTATTTACATAATCCCCACCATTATCATATCTCAATATCTTGATCTTAAGCCCAGAGGCATTCTCGATCAAGGTCTTCAATTCAGTGAATTTTTCACATACTTTAGACTTCTTTTTGAGAAAGAAGACCCATGTGTACCTTGGAAAATCATCAATAAAATTCATAAGATACCTTGATCCATTCATGTATGTGATAGGAATTGGACCGCTGATATCAGAATGTATCAGTCCCAAGATGCATGTAGCTCGGTTTGCCTTCCCCTGATCGAACTTGTGCTCAAGGTGTTTTCCAACCACACCGCCCTTGCAAATTCCAGTGGTTGCCTTGATGTCCGGGAGGCCTTCAACCATGGATTTTTTCTATAATTGCTGCAAATATTTTAAATTGAGATGGCCAAACCTCTCATGCCACAGCCTACTAACTTCATTTCCATGAGTTAGCAGTGCGGTGGGATTTGCATTCGCCACAAAGCGGGAAAACTCATAGGCTTTTGCATGATGGTTTACAAGGCCTTTAGCAACAAGTTTCCTGGATGTAAGTTCCATTATCTCAACATAATTCAGGCTGAAAGATACTCTCTTAGGCACTCCTGTATGTGTCATATGATAGACACTAAGGATATTTGATGCCAGAGACGATACATACAAAACATTTGAAAAATTGCCATTCTCAAGATCAACCATGTGGAGTCATCTCCCATGTGGATGGGGATGGATTTTCTGGTGTCCAAGGATGAGAAGGAGTCTCTTTCAGCCATCATGTGGTTCAAAGCTCCAGAATCAATCAAGAGTGCTTTGGACTTCAAAGTGCTTTCCATGAGGGCATGACCTCTTTCATGCTGTGGTTCCTGATCTTGCTGATCTCTCCTTCGAAAGCTTTCTGGAACTTTGATGTGATTTCTCTCAAGGAGAGAGGTAGCTTCATTAATATTCTTCTTCATGCAGGCATGTTCAGGGTGGAAGCCCTTCTCGCAGTATGAACACTTGACTTTTTCCTTTCCATGATGCCCTTTTCCTTTGTTCTTCTTTGATTCGGAAGACTCATCATGCTGCTGGTTTTCAAATTTAGGCTTAGGAGCTTCGAATTTAGTTTTTGGTTTCTTCTACTGATTTCCTTTACCCTTCAGATCCTTGGGCCCCGAGACATGGAGGGCTTGATTACGGGAGGATATGATGATCCCCATCTGGACAAGCTTATCATGTTCACTTGTTGGGGACTCAATGAAGGCATCTTCCATCCAGGGGTTGCGAGCTTCCCCACACGGAATGTAGAGACAAAAACTGAATAATCAGCTCCAAGTTTGGAGAGTATGGTGAGGATGAGCTGATCATCCTCCTTCTCCACTTTGCATTGCTTCAACATTAAGACAATGTGCTTGAACTTTGTGAAAAAGTCATTCAAGGTCTCGAAATTGGAAGGATGGAGAGAAATAAATTCATTTTTGAGCTGGTAAACTCTCAAATCATCCTGATTTCCATATAGGGTTTCCAATTTGTCCCAAATTTCCTTTGGAGTCTTCAATCCCAAAAGATGGAAAAGAAGATCCCGAGAAACAGAGAGGCACAAGAATCTGAATGCTTCATCCTTCTTGTTTAAGAATCTAGCTTTGTCTGTCACAAAAGAAGGCTCTTCTTTAGTGTCCATAGTGACCCTTTAGAGTCCTTTGGCATGTAGCTAGATCTCCATATCTCCTTTCCATGAGTGGAATTGAACGGAGTCAAAAGATCTACGGAAGAAGCCATTTGAATCTGCTTGAGCGAATGCTTTCACTTGTTAAAAACCTGAAAATCAGAACAAAAAGGGCAATGTAAGGTCGGACATCCTGCACATTTTAGGCTTTCATCACACCTAGCATAGTCAATCAAGCAAGCTTGATCAACAAGTTCCTTACTTAGGGTATTAAGTGGTAAGCCTTGGCTTCTAGTGCAGTGCTGGATTTTTGAGCTATTGCTCAATTTTCATGCAAGATCTGTCAAAAGCCTTGTTTTTGAGAGATCTGAGCTTCATCCTACTATGAGCGATGATACCATATTAATATTTCACAGTAATCTAGGGACTAAAACACAGTCTCATAAAATATTCATAACAATGAGGCATGAAAATGGTGTAATTGTGCTACAAAATGAGTAGCCGCTCTGTATATTCACACAAAGAATGAGTAATAAAATACAATGATCATGTTGCAAGCATGAATGACAAAGAAATTCGAATTCCTAAGGAGGTCATTCGAATTGAATGAGTGACTCTAGCTTAACTAAATATAAGCCACAGTCAACACTCAAGTTAACCACTGATCAAAACCCTAATTGACTCAACTGAGCCCTAACTGAAGTCGGAGTACAATAAATGATTGACCCTGACTGAAAGTAGCTCAAACACATGTTAGTGCAAACCAACCAACAAGTGGTAGAGCATCAATGACTCCAATGAACCCTTATGAGGTTAACTGAAGTGTAACTAACCATCAGAAGTGGTTGGAGGCGACCCTGTTGACTCCAGTTCATTAAATAATCAATTTAATGAAGGAAGGTGCCTTCACTACTCTGTTAACTGATTGTAACCATTAGTTAGCAATATGGGGCATTAATGTCACTCAGATTACCCCCAGAGTGCTCCAATTAGCCTCCCCGAATGTAGGAGAAGGCTAAGTTAGCCTCCTTAACTGAAGGTAGGTGTGGGTGTGATCTTGTTGATGTCATCTAGTGCTCCTCTAATGTCAATTAATTCAATAATACTTAGGATAGTGGTTTAACTAGTCCAAATTGACCAAAATGAGTGTGTATGGCGGTAAATGTCTCCAACAAGGCTTTTGTTCTAGAAGCTTCGTGAAACCTTCTCTTTTTCACTTTTTTATCAAGGGCACCGCTTATACTCCTTTATGATAGAGCGGTGAAGGGTGAGAGATGCACCAACAACAAAGGTTAAAGGCGGTGGCACCGCCTGGTTTCCACATAACTTGGGCGGTGCTGCATAAGGTACCACTTATCTACTTAAGGGTAAGAGCGTTGTTGAAGTTTTGTATGTTAAAACCAACATCTAGAGAATATTTCACTTCAAGTTTGGGATTTGAGGACAAATATCTATGTTAGGGATTCTATCACATGCTTGTGACATAATTTGAGTGTAACAAAATGCCCCCCATGTTATTGGATAAATATACTCAATCAGAATCAAGCTAGATCTCCCTAGTCCAAGTGGATCTAAAACAAATCAAATATAGAATAAAACCTGCTTTCCTAGATCAAATGGAAATGCAAAGTAACGGATAGATCACCTACCTGAAATATGCAGATCCTCTTCTCTCTTTGTTGATCCAAGCTCCAGAATTTTCAGATCTAAACTGCAAAACCCTGTAAAGCATGTGGAAACAAGCAAACAGTATATGCGTATACAAACATATAATTGATCTAAGCTAACAATTAAGGAATAAAGCTATAAACATTATTAACAACAACAACGTTTATGGAAAGAGGTTTGCATTAATGTAACAAGGGGATACATAGAATTATACATGAAAGAACGTTACAACCTAGCCTTAACACTGCAATCTTCCATCCAACAATCCAAGCCAAAGCCTCCAAAGCAAGATAGTAAGCCACCTAGAAATTCCACTAGCATAAGAGTACCATAGGCCTTCCTCCCTTCCAAATGGAGAGAGGGTTTAATTGATAAGGCTAAAGGGATAGAGTAGGTTCAGGATTAGGAGGAGGAGTCTAAGGGATCTTCACTATAGGTTAGGAACCGAAATGCCACCTCACCTAGATAATAGGGATAGAGCTCCACCTCATCCACCTTCGAGAAGGGTCTCGAAGCTACGTTTTTTTCCCTCTAAACACGACTGGTGCACTTTACAAAAAGGGATAAAGCACCGTCGGCACTCCTAGCAGTGAGAGGCAGAGCGCCGGCATCAGCGCACCTAGCATGAAGGGGAAAAGCGCCTTTGGCTCTCCTAGCATGAAGGACAAGAGAGACGACCTTCCAAAAGAGGGAAAAAAGGTAGGAAAAATGTCAATCTCAATCAACTTTAGCAGAGAGAAACTTGGGGATTAGGAAAAGGGTTGACACATGGATCAAGAGTGCAAGATTTCGGTGTAACAGAATTCCCCCCAAAGCATGAAGTTAGAGGAATGCGATAGGTGAATTCTTTGTAAAGTGAAGAAATGTAAGGCAAGGATGTTGGTTTGAAGCTGTTGCAGTATAACTGACTCAAATCTTATATGACTCAGAACATGGCTGCTGACCAATACAATGTAGATACATGGTAGTATAGATTGATTGAACACAATCATGGCTACTAGACACAAGCATAGATCCATGATGAGATGATAACACAACCACGACCAATACAAATGTGGATCCGTGTAATATGACTCAAAACAAACTCCATCGCAACCTAGGAAAAATATTAGATGACCTAGGGTCTTCAAGCTGAACCCACAAAGATACAAATATAACCATGGGATTGCAATGTCTTGACGTAAAACATGGTAGAAACCACTTGATTACTAGTCAATGATGTAAATTGTTAATAAGTGCGAGGGAAATCACCATTGATGTCAATGATTCCCAAGGTATCTCAGTACATACCACCGAATGTGAATAAAGGACTTGGAGTCAAACACTCGATGAGATATTTCAATCAAGATTCAATGATGTAAACTCATGTTGAAAGCGAGGTAACCTGCCATTAAGGCATGCAGGCCCAAGGTACTTGAATTGGTTTCTATGTCTAATTCCTGGATAAGGAGTTGAAGTCGACAGGGATAGACTCGTCGAAGGAGTGCCATAATGAATCCCCCAACATCGACACGAAACATGATCAAAGATGTTTTGGAGTGAATCGGACAACAGAGTGATATACAAGATTGACTCAGAGATGACCAACATGATAGAAGGTAAACTGACTGTAGATAGTGGAAGGATGACCAAATTTCTCTTGAACATGGGCATGGCATGACTTGGTAGTATTGACACGAGAATGATACCGATCCCTCAATGCAACTAACGGTGAGAGTATTATTGGACAACTCAAAGGAGTAAGAAGACTCTAGGAATTAGCAGGACTCGAAGACAAATGGATTACCCAAGTACTAAAACGCATATGCAAATGAGTGCCATGTTCAAGAGTGACTATGTACTGCCATAACAAAATATAAACTATTTCCTTAATTTCCCCATCATGATTGATGATTGACTCTTTGCTTTTTAACGAGCTGGAAAAAGGTAACAAATGCTCGATATAGCTCATCCTTTGGACGAGTCCAATCTCATATGTTTTATGAACCTGAGAAAGGATGGGTTCATTCCCAGAAAAGGGTCCTTCATCGTTTAATTTTATGAGTCCATGAAAGCAAACTCATTTGTCGTTTCATGTTTAGAGAGTCTGAAATGACTAAGAAGACTCCAAAAGGGTTCCTTTTTCGTAAGATAGGCCTAGTCAGTTCGAAAAAGAGATAACCTATCCCCGACTAGTCGACCGTTCTAATTCTTTTACAACCGTGAACGTAACAAGCTCACTTGGCAATCCTTTTGTGTTTTTAAGGAGACTGAAAAGAGTTTAAATATAACTCCGGAACAAGTTCTTTTTTCTTAATCCAATTTTAACGAGTCTGAAAAATAGTAAAAAGATACTCGATACCTCTTCACTGAGTTTTTAACGAGCACGCCTAAGGTATAAAAGGCACTCAAAACCTTTTTCATGTTTGAATCCAGAGCACGAAAAAGCGATAAAGTAATCTCAAACCAGTTTTCATGTTTTAACTAGAGCACGGAAAATGAAAAGTAAGCTCAACACCATCTTACTATTTTTAACGAGCTCGAAGATCAGTTGAAAGAATGCTCAGGATATCTGCTTCATTTTTTAACGAGCTTGGAACATAAAAAGAATTATGCCCAAAACATGGTTTCATTTTTATGCAAGCTTGAAACCAAAAGGTAAACTATGCTTAAGGAAACCTACATTTTTTAACGAGCTTGAAATAGAAAATGAACTATGCTAAAAAAGGATCATTTCATGGTTTAACGAGCTTTAAACTAAAGAAAGTATGCTAAAAATGGCTTCCATCAATGGATGATTTCCCAACATGATGTCCAACAGTTGGTACTTGCCCCTAGTATAACTGTGAAGTAGCTAAACACCAATAAAGAGGTAGGGTAAATGCCCCCCAAGCTTCACTGAGTCTTGACACAATGGAAGAATATGTTTCATTTTTTAACAAGCTTGACATGAAAAAGGAACTATGCTCAAGGTCAGTTTTATTTTTTAACAAGCTTGAAACAAAGAATAAACACTACTCAAAGTAACCTGTTTCATTTTTACACAAGATTGAAACAGAAAAATAACTATGCTTGTGGGGACCTGTTTCATTTTTACACAAGCTTGAAATAGAAAGTAACTATGCTTGAGGACATCCATTTCATTTTTTAACGAGCTTGACATAGAATGGGAACTATGCTCACAAGCATCTATTTCATTTTTTAATGAGCTCGACATAGAATGGGAACTATGCTTACTTTGTCTGTTTCATTTTTTAACGAGCTTGAAACAGGAAGGGAATTATGCTCACTAACTTTTTTCATTTTTTAACGAGCTTGACACAGAAAGGGAACTATGCTCACATGCATCTGTTTCATTTTTTAATGAGCTTGACATAGAAAAGGAACTATGCTCACCAATAGTTCTAAGGAAACATGATGTCCAGAGGTTAGTGAGTTTATCCCTTACATAAGCTAGCGACTATAATCCAGTGGATGTCTAGAGGATGGAACCATGCCCCCCATTTTACCTATAATGGGAAGAAGCTAACTAGAAGGGAAAGGAACCACAAGAACATGTGGGACATTCAGGGAAGTCTGATGACTAGGAGTCACATGATAATTAGGTTTAACGAAGGAAAGCTGATCATCGATGACAATATTCCCATCATGGGGAAAATACATCACTTGAAAGAGTGTGGACACTACAGCTTTCATGGCATAAACATAATCATGCCCAAGGAGCAGATTAAAATCTAAAGGACCTTGGACTACCATAACATTGATACAGACAGTTTTTCCTTCCAAAGTGATAGGCAATTGAAGAAGGATCTCTAAAGGTGCTATGGATCTTCGATTAAAAGAAAGAATCTGATCGGTAGCTAGCACAAGCAGAGGAGAAGCTATGGCTTTCCAAGTAGTAGAGGATAGAATGCTAATAGAAGCCCCTTCGTCAACGATAGTGTGAAGTATACTCTTAGTGGCAACTTGCACAGTTATATGGAAAGTAACACTCGAATGAAGACAATATTCTGTTAAGTTAATCCAGTCAAAGGAACGAACCTCACTACTCGGAGAGAGTTCTGTCGAAAGAGACAAAACTTCTTCTTGCATAGAATAATCAAAACTAACTATGAAAAATTCAGCAAGATGGTTTTCACTCTCAATTAGAAGAGAGGGAGAAGACAAGGACTCTGTCGAAGGGACTACTTCAGTCTCAACACTCTTTGACGAAAGAATGGGATTGGATGGAGATGACATCGACTTGACCAATTTAACTTCACTCTCCAAAGGAAGAGTGGGATCAACCAAGGATGGACTTGGATCAGCCACTTAAAATTCACTCTTCAACGGAAGAGTGGGATCGACTGAGGATGGACTTGGATCGACCATTGATCAACCAGTGGAATGTCAAAGGACAACTTATGATAACCAGTTAGAAGATGTTGCTGAGGAATAGTAAGATCTTCCAACAACTTTGAAGCTTCATCCATGCGAGGACAAAGGTAAGTACGGTGCATATCCTTACATAGCAAGAAAGGATACCTAACCTTTCCTTTTCGACTCTTAACCAAAGAGTCACTGGTTGACGGGGCATCATCAGCATGATGATCAGAGACTGATGACACAGGATGTTTAGAACATACTTTTGACACAAGGGAAAGACTAGGATAGTCCTTAAGAAGGTGATCACCCTTGCAAAGTCTACAAGGGAACTTAACTTTACACGTGCTGGAAACAGGTACATCAATACCCTCAACATGATGACCAGTGGCTGGTGGGATTCCAACATGAAGATCAGAGGTTGGAGTGATGATCTTCTTCTTAGTGTTCTTCTTCTTATCCTTCCTTTTTGTCTTCTTCTTACCCGCCTGTTTACTAACTTCATAGTTTTCAATAGGTGAAGAGGAAGATAGGGAAGTCGATTCAACATTCGATGAAGAAGGAGAAGGGTTAACATGAGGTTGAAGATCATGCGGTAAAGGACCAGGATTCGACACAAAGGGTGCATTTGGTATAATAGTATTGGAGAATAACCATATAGATAATCCTATAGCCAATCTAGGAAGGTTCAAAGTGGCCATGAAGGGAGGACCAACATCTCCACAAGGGGGAGAAACAAAAGACATACCTTGAAAAGGGTTCTCTTGATTGGTGGTCCCGGGAGAGTCTCCCATATCTGAACTCTCTAAGAATGTCTGAAATACCACACAAGATCAAACACTACTCAAGTATAGAATCCACAAGCAAACTGTGTGAATAGGAGTGGATCAAAAGTCAGGAACCTCACAGGATAGGCCAAAAGGATAACTCAGTTGGTCAAAGGAATCCTAAGAAAGTCTCTCAATATACGATAGGTATGGGAAAGCTCAAATCGGTAGTAGTGTTGTCTAATGCACAACCGTTCACAAGGAGCCTTCTGATATACAATTGAGTACGTGAAGAACCTTTCTATATACCTCAAGGGTATGTGAAACGTTGTTTGATATATCGACGGTACGCGAAAGAACTATGAGAGTCCTGGGTTGTAGTGCAAACAAATTAACGACAGCTGCTACATTTTACGACGCCCGAACACATCACTAACTTACACACAATTACTAAACGATTTTAAACCTAAGATATCGTTAAATTTTATCTTGAGCGGTTCAGTGAGTGCATGATTTGTAGACAGGAAAAGTAAGAAGAATGCAAATCATAGCTACATGATAATGCACATTTCTCTTTCAATGAAAACTACCTAAGGTAGGGAAATAGTTTTCTGTTAAAACAAGACAAAAATTAGAGATATAATAAAACCAAGTTCTATTCAAAGGAAACTATGAAGCTTTTAAAGATCAACATCAAATACAATTCTTGAAAAGACTTGTGAATTCATACACGAGCAATTCTTGGCTTTTTTTTTTTATAAAAAATTTGCTTCTCTTTTGATTGAGTTTCCTCTTGAAACAAACATGAATCTGAACAATAAATAAAATGATAATTCTCTTCTCAAATATACAAACAGAAAAAGAGAGAACACCTAGAACACTCCATTCATTAAGAAATCAAAAGGAATATGACAAGCACCCAAACAACTCCAAAACATTTAAGAATTGCTCCAAAACAACCAAAATGCAACCAAAAAACTCAATGATTGAGGGGAGGAAGAGATAATGATGGCTCTAGGGGGTCTATGACTATCACATGCAGCCTAAAAACCAAAATACATCAAACCAAAACCCAAAAATGAAGGAAATATGAGCCAAAAACTGAGTTTCAAAGGGAGACACACTTTCCTGTACTGCACCAGAGCGCCTATGCGAGGTAGGCACTTTTGCTCCACTGCAAAAGAGTGCCTATGAGGGGACTGATGCTCCTATAACAATACAGAAAAGTTCCTATGATGGGACCGACGCACCTATAACACTGTGTAAGAGCGCCGACGATGCCTTTTCTCCTAAGGAAAAGAGTGCCTAAACATCCAACATTTTCGACATTAAAAATGAAACTAACGATGCTCTATCCACATAGCCCAGGTGCACCGATGGAGAAAAAAAACATAATAAAATCTAGATCTCCTATGGAAGAAGGGCAGAAGGTTTGATAGTGATCCAAATAGCATCAAGAGGATGAAAGACACTCTTAAAAGACAAAATATAAAGGAGGGAAGGTCTCTAGAGGATGGAAAAAGGATTGAATAAAAAGATATGAAATCAAAGAAAAAAAGAAATCAGATCTATGTAAGATCCCCATTGGAGTCACCAAATTTGTTATCAGATAAATCTACTAAATCGGAATCAAGCTAGATCTCCATAGTCAAAGTGGATCTAGAACAAATCAAATACAGAATACAACCTGCTTTCCTAGATCAAATGGAAATGCAAAGTAACGAATAGATCACCTACCTGAAATATGCATATCCTCTTCTGTCTTTGTTGATCCAAGCTCTATAATATTTAGATCTACAGCTGCAAAAGCCTGTAAAGCATGTGGAAACTAGAAAATAGTATATGCGTATCCAAACATATAATTGATCTAAGCTAACAGTTAAGGAGGAAAGCTATAAACATTATTAACAACAACACTGTTTGTGAAAAGAGATTTTTATTAATGTAACAAGGAGATGCATAGAATTATACATGAAAGAACATTACAACCTAGTCTTAACGCTGCAATATTCCATCCAACAATCCAAGGCAAAGCCTCCAAAGCAAGATAGTAAGCCACCTAGAAATTCCACCAGCATAAGAGTACCATAGTCCTTCCTCCCTTCCAAATGGAGAGAGAGTTTAATTTATAAGGCTAAAGGGATAGAGTAGGTTGAGGATTAGGAGGAGGAGTATAATGGATCTTCCCTATAGGTTAGGAACTAAAATTCCACCTCACCTAGATAATAGGGATAGAGCTCCACCTCATCCTCCTTCGAGAAGGGTCTCGAAGCTACGTTTTTTTCCCTCTAAACATGACCAGTGCACTTTCCAAAAAGGGGGAAAGTGTTGTTGGTGCTCCTAGCAGTGAGAGGTAGAGCACCGACACCGGTGCACCTAGCATGAAGGGAAAAAGAGCCTTCGGTGCTCCTAGCATGAAGGACAAGAGCGTCGACCTTCCTAAAGATGTAAAAAAGGCAGGAAAAACCTCAATCTCAATCAACTTTAGCAGAGAGAAACTTGGGGATTAGGAAAAGGGGTGACACATGGATAAGAAGTGTAAGATTTCAGTGTAACACCCCAAAGCATGAGGCTAGAGAGATACGATAGGCGAGAGCTTTGATAGAGCAAGTTATCACTTCAAGGTAAGAGCCAGCTTGATCGGAGAGTTTCATCGAGTAGGAATCTCCAATACATCAATACTTTGACTCATGAATAAATGTAACCTCATCATGGCTGTAGACCAATACAAGGAAGATCCATGAGAGGAATGAACAACCATGGCTACTAGAATACAACATAGATCCATGTGATAGAGGAATCAAACTTGGACATAGCTACCAAATATACAACATATATCTATGTCATACAGACATAAATTTGAGCATAGCCACGACCATACAAATGTGGATCCATGATGGTACTTTATACAATCTACTCCATCGCAACCTCGGGAAAAATCTATGAGTGCTTTTAACAAATACCCAGGGTCTTTGTCTCGTCTTCCACAAAGTACGATACTAACCATGTGATTACAATTTTATGAAGTAGAACACGGTAGAAACCACTTGATTACCGGACAATGACATGAATTGTTAACAAGTGCGAGGGAGATCACCATTGATGTCAATGATTCCCAAGGTACTCTAGTGTTGGGCAATAGGGCAGACCCGAGTTTACTCCTTTAGTGTCGCACCAACAAAAGACCCACAGTGTTGGCCCTTTCGGCAACAAACTGCGCGCAGGTTGCAGTCTCACCCGAAACAGCTATGGTTTCTGCAAGCAGAGAGGGGAATTACTGTACCTTAGCCTTTTAATAACCTTATTAATCAGTACTTATAAAGCTTTACCATTCATTCACATACAACTTCGCAGATAAATAAACAGTCGTGACTTGCTCAACCCACTACAGGGAATTCATAGCGAATCTAAATATTAGCAGCGATCTAACTTATCAGATGTATACAGTTATTAATGCATAAAGGACAACAGAAACAGAAATAGCACAAGAAACCACAACACCGACTATAACGTGGTTCACCCCCAGTGTAGGGGTTACGTCCACAAACTATGTTCTATTCAACTTGCTACAAAACCACAGTTTGATCTGCGCACTCAGCTGCAGATCCCTTCAATCCTTAAAAAGCTGCGCACACAGCTGCAGGTCTTTCCTCAATCTTCCTTACAAAAACCCTCTGCGCACACAGCTACAGAGGTCGTCCATGCACACAGCTGGGACTTAACCTTTCCTTACAAAATCAACCTTAGCTTCACCTTAAGCTTTCTTACATCATAAAACCTAACCCATCTTCTTTACACAAGCACTTATTTATACTGCGCATTTTTACAAAACCATGGTCTTAAACCATGGGCACCCAAAACCCTAAACCCTGGATTTCAACCAATGGTTTATTACAAAAAAGGAGTTTTAACTTCCCCCGACACCCCTAAGACTGTTTTGACCCGTAACTCCGCTTACAAACTTTCTGATTAACCACGGAGTTACCCAAACATGGGGTATGCGTCCCAACAGGCCCCTAAGACTCACTAGTGGCCCGTCCCAGGACACTCTTCAGTTTCTCTGGTGGCAGAATTCCACTAACGAGCATAGTGTACTGCTTGCTGAAGCTCTCCATGCTGCGGCCGGTTGCCTACTTCTGTCCTTTGTAGAAGTTTTGTGGATGAAAGCCATCGCGATCCACCTGCAACACCATCCTTTACTCCAATTGATGATGCCTGACCATCCACAACTTTGGGGTCCCCTGGGATTGCGTGTCCCACTGTAGAAGGAATATAGCTGCCATGGTTCTGCTACGCCGAAAGATTGCATGGCGGGATTCCCCAGAGTCTTTCTGCGAGGCCTCATGCCCTTTGTTGCTCTACGTTAGAGCAAACTCCTGTCCATCTTTGCAAATTTAGAGCAAAATCCTGCCTGTCGATGTACTTATCCAAGTAGGGCTGTACTGGCGGAGTACTCAGAAGGTGCTGCAAACCTCTGTCCCTTACTTCTCGTACTAACTCCTGAACTTTACAGTCGTTTGACATGGTTCGGGCTAAATATCTCACAGATGTACTTAAGACAGAAGACACAGGTCGAGATGGCTTCTTATAGAATCCCGAGGCGGAATTTGTCATCATGGTGTAGTAATGACACGAAATATGATGAAGTTCCAGAAATCTTCTCCGCACAGCGCCGGATTTTCCCAAAATCTTATTATGACAAGTAATGAGAGCAGCTCTCGTGCCAGCACCGCCGAATGCAGTATGTCCCATCCGTCACATTTTGGGCTGCGACACACCTTGACAACCTTCGACTTCGACACAGTCTGACCTTGCGACCTACGACCAACCTGTAGCTTCGCATACTTTAGACAAAACAGACTACGAGAATCCATAATGCTACTAGCATCTTCGCTTATTTGCTTGGTGCTACCTCCTATTCTGAGTATCTGGCCTGTCCATGTACTTTTTTAAGCGGCTCCCATTTATCATAGAGGGGAAGAGTTCACCATTTAACTTAGCTAGCTGGACTGCGCCCCCATCAGTAACTTTCTGTACTACATACGGTCCTTTCCAATGTGTCTTAAACTTTCCTGGGAACTTCATGAATTTGCTGTCATAAAGGAGCACAAGATCACCCTGCTGAAAATGTTTCTTCTTGATGTGTTTGTCATGCCATGCTTTTTCTCGAGTTTTCTGCACCTGTTGTTGGAAGCCTGCGACAAATCTATCCTCTTCAAGTTCTAATATCTGTTTCAGTCTCTCTGTGATTATGGCTGGGTCATCCATGTCGGTGAAAGCAGATATCCGGAGGCTGGGAACAATGTATTCCATGGGCATGACAGCTTCTTGCCCATAAACTAGTCGAAAGGGTGTATGGCCTGTCAACTTTTTGCAAGTAGTGTGGTAAGCCCATAGCACTGCTGGAATTCAAAGATCCCAATCATTCCTGTTAGTGTTACAAACCTTTGTCAAGGCATGCTCAAGGATTTTGTTAAAAGCTTCGACAGTCCCGTTTGCTTGTGGGTGATATGCGGTACTCTTTTGATGATACACCTGAAATTCTTCAGTCAATAATTCAATAGTCTTGTTCAGGAAATGTGACCCCTGATCACTCATAAGAACTTTGGGACACCCAAATCTGGATAAGATGTTGTCGAAGATGAACTTCGTAGCAGTAGCAGCGCTACAGGTATTGACTGGTTGAGCTTCGGCCCAACGGGTAAGATAATCAATTGCTGTAATGATGTATCTGGCCCCTGACTTTTTCGCAGGGGGGTTGATAGGACCAACAAATTCAATGGCCCATTTGTCAAAGGCCTGTAATGTTACTTGCGGAGCTAGGGGCATTTCATCCCTCCTAGATGGTTTACCTGTCCTCTGACAGATGTCGCAGCTGTGGCAATATTCTCTTGCATCTTTGTGAAGTGTGGGCCACCATAAGTCGGCTGTCAAGATCTTCTGCGATGTGGCTTTTCCTGCATAGTGACCTCCTGCTGCACCAGAGTGTGCTTCAGCCAATATTAGAGGTTTTTCGTGTTCCAAAACACATCTGCGCAGTATCTCATCTGGTCCCATTTTATACAGCTGTCCTGCTATTAAAGTGAAGTCCGCGGCTCGAACCACCAACTGCTTCTTCTGCTGTGTGGTCATCTCTGAAGGGGGGATAACTGTGGACAAATACTGAACAATATGCTGGAAATATTCATCAACTATCTGGATAGCAAATAATTGTGCATCTGGGAGGCCTTCGTCCAAATTGGTAGGTTCTTCGCCTGACTCGAGCCTCGACAAGTGGTCAGGTCCTAGGTTAAGTCTTCCAGGCTTAACAATGATCTCAAAATCATATTCTTGAAATAGAATTAACCATCTACATATTCTTCCACCTAGCACAGGTTTGTTAACCAAGTACTTCAAAGCAGAGTGGTTAGTAAACATCTTAAACTGAGATCCTAGCAGACAATGTCAAAAATTTTGTAATGCATATACCATAGCAAGACCTTCGCGTTCTGTCATAGTATAATTTTTCTCTACTATAGACAACTTTCTACTAGCAAAAGAGATAGGGTGATCGATATTACCTTCACCTGGCTGAGCGTGCACAATACCTAAAGCAATAGAGGATGCATCAACATGCACATGAAACTCCTTGTTCCAGTTAGGGAATACTAGGATAGGGGCAGTGACCATTTTTTCTTTCAGAATGTCGAGGCTTGCTTGGCATTCTGGTGTCCATTCGAACTTAATATCTTTCTTTAGCTACCTTTCCAATGGGGCGGTAATCTTGGCATATCCTTGGATAAATTTCCTGTAGTAACCGGTGTGACCAAGTGTTGTGCGAAGTTGTTTGACAGACTTCGGAGGTGGCAGGTTCACAATAATAGCGATCTTCGCAGGGTCCATCATCAATCCCTGCTTACATACCACATGACCAAGTAGAATGCCAAAGGGTGCACAGAAAATGCACTTTTTTAGGTTCAAGGAGATTTGGTGCTGTCTGCATTTGTCCAACATAAGTATCAAACTAGTTATATGGTCTTTTACTAGCCCAAAAATAGTCCAATCATCAAAGTAAACTTCTAAGAATTTATGGATGTATTCTTTAAATGTGGAGATGACTACTCAAGAAAATATGGCAGGTGCATTCTTCAACCCGAAGGGCATGACAGTATACTGGAAGGATCCCATTTCGGTAGCAAAGGTTGTCTTATGTCGGTCCTCTGGAGCAATTTGGATCTGATGGTAGCCAGAAAAGCCGTCGGTAAAAGAGTATACTTCTTAACCTCCGACATTGTCGAGCACTTCATCTGTAAAGGGAGTGGGAAAAGGGTCGTGCAGACAGGCATCATTGAGTTTCCTTAGATCAACACAGATTCGGATTTCACCCTTAGTCTTCTTCTCCTGGACGACCATAGGGCTGACCCACTCAGATTCTTCAACAGGTTCGATTATTCCTGCGGCAAGCATCTTATCCAACTCTAGCTTAACCTTTTCCTTGTATTTTGGATTCAATATATAAGGGCACTGCTTCACAGGATTCGCATCAGGCTTCAGGGGGATCCTCATTACACCGATATCTCCCAGGATACCTTTCATTTCAGAGAACTTTGTCGGAAAAAGATCTTGGTATTCGTGGAGAAGTTGAGTTACCTTGCTTACCATCTCATCATCCCAATAGTCGCCAATGGTAGAAAACTTAGGCTGTGCATCGGATCCAATGTTAACTGTGCACGTCTTCAAGGGCTGCGTCACTTCGGGAACTTCGACTGCCGATCCATGCACGTCGCAGTATCCTTCTGACTCAGGGATATCAAGATGGTGTGGGTCCTCTTCCTCATCGACT
This sequence comes from Pseudotsuga menziesii, assembly GCA_001517045.1. NCBI lineage: Eukaryota > Viridiplantae > Streptophyta > Pinopsida > Pinales > Pinaceae > Pseudotsuga > Pseudotsuga menziesii. The sequence continues at coordinate 211,977 of LPNX010571963.1, forward strand.
GTGAAGTTATAACATTCGACTGCAAGGGCTTCTTGTGTGGCCCAATCAAGGCGATTTTCTGTCACTTCGTGTTCGTTAAATACCTTAGTATGGATGATCCTGATAGCTGCGTCTAGGGCTGGGCAGACATCATTAGTAGAGAAAGTATTGATAAAGCTATGAACAAGACAGTCCCAACTTACAGTATCTTGGCGAAGTTCATCCTCCACGTACCAGTTCTTCGCTAGTGGTCCCAGAGTGTGCACAAATGTATGTACCCACTCATCTTGAGGTACATACTGCCATGCCTTGTAGCATTTGCTTAAGTGGTCCCGGGGGCAAGTTTTTCCATCAAACTTGCTTCGCGCCTTTGCCAACTGATCTGAGAACCTCAGGCGAAGGAGCTTCTGACATGCTTCCCAGGTAGGGATCTGCTTCTTATGGCTTATCCACCATCTAACTGCTGTGGCTCTGAATGCTGACTCCAGGGCCTCCATTTTCTGTAGGTCAGGTATCTGATCCGAGAATTGTACAATAAATGGTTCAGGATATGTCAAACCATCATATACAGGTATAGTTATGGGTTGTGAGTCGACCCATCTGAGAGACTTGGCAGGGCAGACATTGCGGCCCCTATGGTGCTCAGATAATCGGTGTTTCCAGCTTTCTAATTCATCTTCAGAGTCTGTCATACAGGAGCTACCAGAATCCCACCCTGCGGCCGGAGGATCCTCATAACCTTCTGCCTGCGCAGTGATAGTAGAGATGGGTTCCGCATCAGCTTTCTCCTCATGTCGGAGTGGTTCTGTGTACCGTGCCCCTTGTGAAGGATCCAGGGGCAGGATGACCCTGAAGTCTTTCCCTTCGAAGACCATCTGTCTCTTCTTTAGGTTAATGATTGCGGCATTTTCCATTGCCCATTCAATTCCTAGCAGGGCCGGGTAAGGGTTGCTATCATCAATGATCTCAATTACTTCGAAGTCCGCGAAGGTGCTGACTCCGTCAATATCTATTTGGAGATCCAGGAATCTTCCTAAAGGTACAATATTTTGCTGGTTGGATAGCCTCAACTGTATAGGGGACCAGGCAAGGGTAGGTTTCCCCATTTGTTCCCAGGTTTGTTTGGTTAAAACATTTACATCGGACCCTAAGTCCAGAATAACATTGGTCATATCATATGCCCCTATCTGAGCATTCAATCACATTTCCCTGCTGGTCCTGCTGACTCGATGAACAGTTTTGTCCCGACCACAGCTTTGTCGAGATTCGCAGGAAGCGATGACGTTCTGCAGCTCATTCAGAGCATCTTGATTTCGTAAAAGTTTGAGGCAACTTTGTAAAAAGGTAGACAATATACTTACTTTATCCAGCGAAGCTTCACGGGGCGGTGACTGGGGCTGCGCAGGCGCGCTGGGCGGGCTAGGGCCAGCAAAATCTTTCTTGGCCTCCAAGAATGTCGCTTTCTCTCTTATGATATCAAATGCAGGGATTTTCTCAGGAGCCTTACAAACTAGAGCTTCGGCAGGTCGGTTTGGCGTATTTTGGATGTGTGTCGTAACTCCACTTCTTGTAACGACATTGATGACCACAGCAGGGCAGGGCTCCATAGAAATCATCTTGAGGTTCTGAGTAGGGGTGTTCTGTCGTGCCTCAATCTTAGCTATCAACTGGGGGCACTGCTCAATCACATGATCTACTGCACGACAATACTGACACGTCGTAGTGGGGTTCCGACAGTCGCGAGCCAAATGCCCAGCTTGGTTACAATTGTAACACACGAATTGGTTTCGGCCTCACCCGGTCATGCCACCACAGCCTCCAGAAGTACCTCATCCAGAGGCACCCCCCTGGTAACCATAACTATCGTTACTTGGGCCTTCAGTGTGCACCCGGTAAGCATCATAGGTGCGGCACTCATCCTCATTATGACCTACAGATTTGCAAAAATTATAGTAGGAGTTCTTAGTTCCCTGTCCATACCTTTGCAGCAGGTAACAGTTCTCAGGTCGGTGCTGACCTGTCATTCTATAGAGCTCACAATAGAGAACTTGTGGGGGAAAGGGGTTCGGCGCACCTGTCTGCAAGTACTTGTTTACCGGAGGGCACCGTTCCTTGTCATGACCTTCGGTTTGACATTGCGTACACCAAACCTCTTCGCGATCAGGTTTTCCCTTTTTCATCTCGCGAAGTTCTAGGGCCATCGCGGCTAGCTGTGCTTAGATTTGAGCAATACCAGAGTCATCTCCGACAGGGGCAGTCTCTAGTTTCATTGCGATTTCCAGAGCCTCTTGCTGGTCAGCAACCTTCTATTGCATGAGTGGAGTTCTGATATGTGGTAATAATGCTGCAATAAACCATTCCTTGTGCTACGCAGGACTAATGGTAAAGCTGACTTGGTCCAGGAGAACTTTGAATCTCTGATCAAAGTCCCACACTGATTCTCCACGTCGTTGTTGAATTTCCTTGAGTTCCGTGATGCTCTGCGACTCCGATTTAGGATTCTTAAATTCTTTGATTATGGCCGCCTTGATCTCGCCTAAAGTAGGGCTCTGAGTGCTGGAAAATTTCATG
>LPNX010571963.1:214649-247437 GCA_001517045.1 Pseudotsuga menziesii
GTCGAAGGGAGTGTCACTTGCAAACATATGTTAGTACGACTAAACTAATAGTCCGATTCAAGCAGCAATATACCCTTTTCGGCCAATAGTATTTTAATCCTTAAGCTTAATAAATTCAAAAACTTACCGCGGGGGCCTTTGAAAAACTATCGTTCAGCTTCGCTGAAAGAAGTGCTTGTGTCAATGGCAAACTCTGTCACAAAGGCTTCCAACGTTCGTCTTGTCCAAAAATCAACAGCACGGGATACCTCGTTGTTGACGTGTTGCACAAGATTGACCCTCACCGGAGTCAACGCGGGAACCCGTCGAGCTTGGAAGTTCATCCTTCTCTCTGTTAACCTAGACAACCACTGGTGTAACTCTATGTGGATACTACCAAAGAAAATTTCATAAGCATCACAAAAAGCATACCTTTGTAAAAAGTCACTTGCACTACACCGCGGATTGGTGTTCTCTTGCTGCGCAAATTTCAAACAGATCTCAACAAACCAATCACTGATTTCCTTCACAGAGGGCCTCCAGAACATCGCCCTTGAGGTACAATGTAAACCCCTCTTGAGCAGGTACTGAGTTCAACCAGCAACGGAACCAATTTGTTGGGAAATAGGGCAGACCCGGGTTTAATCCTTTAGTGTCGCACCAACAAAAGACCCACAGTGTTGGCCCTTTCAGAAACAACCTGCACGCAGTTTGCAGTCTCACCCGAAACAGCTATGGGGTGCCGCAGAATCAGGTTTCTGCAAGCAGAGAGGGGAATTACTGTACCTTAGCCTTTTAATAACCTTATTAATCAGTACTTATAAATCTTTACCATTCATTCACATACAACTTTGCAGATAAATAAACAGTCGTGACTTGCTCAACCCACTACAGGGAATTCACAGCGAAGCTAAATATTAGCAGCGATCTAACTTATCAGATGTATCCAGTTATTAATGCATAAAGGACAACAGAAACAGAAACAGCACAAGAAACCACAACACCGGATATAACGTGGTTCACCCCTAGTGTAGGGGTTACGTCCACAAACTGTGTTCTATTCAACTTGCTACAAAACCACAGTTTGATCTGCGCACTCAGCTGCAGATCCCTTCAATCCTTAAAAAGCCGCGCACACAGCAGCAGGCCCCTGCACACATAGCTGCAGGTCTTTCCTCAATATTCCTTACAAAAACCCTCTACGCACACAGCTGCAGAGGTCATCCACGCACACAGCTGGGACTTAACCTTTCCTTACAAAATCAACCTTAGCTTTGCCTTAAGCTTTCTTACATCATAAAACCTAACCCATCTTCTTTACACAAGCGCTTATTTATACTGTGCATTTTTACAAAACCATGGTCTTAAACCATGGGTACCCAAAACCCTAAACCCTGGATTTCAACCAAGGGTTTATTACAAAAAAGGAGTTTTAACTTCCCCCGACACCCCTAAGACTGTTTTGACCCGTAACTCCGCTTACAAACTTTCTGATTAACCATGGAGTTACCCAAACATGGGGTATGCGTCCCAACATCTAGTACAATATACCAAGTGTAAATATATGTTTTGATGTCAAACACCCAGTGGAATATTTTGATCAAAGGTCAATTATGTGAACCTTTGTTGATAGCGAGAGAATCTGTCATTGAGGCATACAGATCTCAAGGTACTAAATTTTGTTTCTAAGCCTAATTCATGGATGATGAGCCGATGTCGACAGGAACAGTCTCGTCGAAGGAGGGCCATGATGAATCCCACATCGATGACACAAAACTTGGAACAAAGTTCTGGAATGTTGTAGATAATGTAACCATATGACTGACTCAAAGTACTGACACAAAGGTTGTTTTAACTGAAGGGGTAAACTTCTTTCTTTCCTTTTAAAATTTGGCAGCACGACAAGAGACTTGGCAGCATGAGTAGACCAGATGGACACACAATATGACTGTGGACAATGAATTCTTTTGAAAGATTCAAAGGAGTGACATGACTCATGAAAGTGGATCGACTTGTAAACCAGCTGAATACCCAATTGACTAAATGATATGCAGACAAGTGCCATGTTCAAAGGTGACAAACGACTTCCATTTGATTTGCAAAATGATTCCCTTCCCTTAATTTCCTCATCATGATTGATGAGTGCCTCTTTTCATTTTTACGAGTCTAAATATGGTAACAAACACTCATTTTAGCTCATCCAAAGAAAAGTCCATTCCCATATATTTCACGAACTGACAAAGGAAGGGTTCGTTCCCAAAAAAGGGTCTCACAGTGTTTAGTTTAACGAGTCCAATGAAAGCAAAATTGGTATTGCTCATGTTTAGAGAGTCTGAACGAAGACGAAAGAAAACTCCAAAAGGTCCATTTTTGTATGATTTAGTCTCCAGGGCCCGAAAAAGTATAAAATAATACCCGAGAGAACTCTTCTAGTCATGGTTGGCTGGATTGTTCCTTTTTTGTAAATAGTCTATCCGAACAGAAAAAGAGATAACCTACCGTCATAGAGATGACTCTTCAAATACTTTTATGAGTATGAAGAAGACAAGTACTCGACAATCTTTTCATATTTTGGGAGTCCGAAAAGAGCTTCAAGGAGACTCCATTAGTTCTCTTTTTTTAAGATAAAAAGTTTTACGAGCCTAAAAAGAATCAGAAAAAGACTCATAACTTTGATACTGAGTTTTGAGTGCGTGACCAAAGTGTTGAAACAAACGCTCGGGGACTTTTTCCGTTTTATGGAAGTACGAAAAAGTCAAAAACAAATTCCCCATAGACTTTATTGTTTCCATCTCTACTCCTGCAAGACTCAAAAACGATATTAATCTCTAGAAAAATTACTTTAATGAACTATATAAATGGATTTTATAATAATAATGATTTCAAAATATCAAAATAGCATTAAAAAACCTTAAAAATAGATATAAAAGTAATTTTAAATAGTAAAAATCAAACCTTTTTATTATTTACCACTTGGTGAGATCATTTTGGAGCAAATTTGAGCCAGATCTTCAGTTAACGATTCTGGGAGATTCTACCATCCAATTCGAGTGCCATCAGAGCCAGGTAAATGAAAAAACCCCACCATTTCTTTTTGAAGCATCCATTTTTTATTTTGTGAGGGTATGGGGTTGTTTAGGCAAGTCCTAAATCTCAAATGCGGGCATCGCTCCTGCCCCTTATGGGACATGCGGTGCATCGTAAGAACCGTGCAACTTATACTGCACTCAGGAGGTGCCACCACTCTGTGAAGATGGAGCTCAGGCGGTGCCGACCGTGAGTGGAGAAAAATGAATGGATAAGCAAAAACACAAGTTTTTAATTGACTTTAATGATTGATTTTGTTTCTAATTGGTCCATTAATTGTTTTTGGCAAGTTTCGAGTGATAAAAAATGGTTATATGGAAAGAACGACAACACGATGATGATGATGCTTTTGCTGAGAGAAATGCGAGGTGCATAGCTGCATTGAGGAATTGTGGGCTCCTCAAATTATTTCGCACACCTAGCATGGTGTCTCATGAGCGATTGTTGGAGTAATTCCTCCATATGTGGAACCCAAAGTAGCAATACTTCGAGGTAGGAGCCCACGTGTTGACTGTTGGGGTAAAGGATATCTACTTCTTGACCGGATTATCGAGATGAGGTGCACCAATTTCACTGACTGGTTCTCGTGGAGGGGATGTGACCACCCAAGAGTTGATCGACTATTAATGCATTTGTGGTACTAGAACTTCGGGGAAGAAAATTCCCATTAAGGCAGTCAGGGATGATCCTATTCGTACTCTTCTTTTCACCATGCAGAGGCTGGTTGGGAGCCAAGGGCCTCATCAGGATTCTAGGGCACACATGTTATACGTGATAGGGGCTATGGCCACTACTGTATTTAACTGGGTAGAGGCATTACTACCGGTCTTCAAGGACCAGCTGACCAAGTGTCGGCAGGGAGAGCTGAAATAGTTTGGCTATGGATCCATCTTAGCCTGTTCCCTTTTTGAGCAGGTCTCTCATATGAGGCCCCAAGTGGTTTTCAATAAGCTGAGGGAAAGAGACCCTTGTATGCTGAGGTGGGTCAGGATCATGGCCCGTACAGGAGGAGGCAGAGGGAAAGTGAAGTTTGGGGCTCCATTTTTCCATTGGATAAATGATCAGATCCTCATGGTCGAGGATTATGCATATGCGGGTACAGATTTCAGAGGTGACCTTGACCTACCGCTTCCACCTGACGGGAAATGGGGAGACATGGGTAAGAAACAAAACCCTAAGATGGAAACTTATGTTTTTGTTATTTTAATGTTTTATATTTTTTTATGTATAGTAACAAGACCTAAAAATTTCCATGTAGATTTTGGAGTGGCATGACCTAGGGGATCTTCCCCACTAGACAGACGAGTAGGAGCTCGGTTTGTTCAACGAGGTGACGATCCGATGGGAGAGCCGGAGGAGAACTTGGAGAGGTTGACTTTGGATATACCCGATGCATCCATTGATGATCTCCCTGTAAGTTTTAAACCTGTGTAGAGAAGCAAAGCATATAGATTCTTTTAAGAAAAATAGAGATCACAACACATCATTCACACATAAACACAGAGATTTACCCTGGAAACCCTTAACCGGGAAAACCGGAAAACCTTGGAACCACACCTCCTATTTTCTCTTCATTACATTATGAAATCCTCACAATACAAAATATAGGTATTTCGAAACATCCAAATACCCTATTCCGTTAACCCGGATTAGAAAAAGACTCCAATCCCTTAACCAAGATTAAGTTACATAGTTTTAGACAAATTCTAAAAATAGCCACAAATAACTATAAATAGCCAAAAGGGATTGTTGAGATGCCTTTGGGATCATCGAGCTGCAACACTGACATGCGCACCTCCCCTCCATATGCACATGCAAAGAATATAACATATACCCAACATTCTCCCACTTGTTGTTTCCTTTGCATAGCAATGAGTCGTGTACTCATAAAGTCACAAGTTGAGGGCATCAATGCCCATAGATTCTCTACACCAAGAGAACTTCTTTGTACTAACAAACTTTGTTAATGAGTCTGCAACATTTTTCACAGTGTCAACCTTCTCTAGTAGCACCTTCTTGTCTTCAACCATATCTCTCACAAAGTGATATTTCACATCAATATGCTTTGTCTTAGCATGATAAGCAGGGTTCGTTGCCAGGAATATTTCACTTTGGCTATCACAATCTAACCTTACACCTTTCTGTACAAACCCAATACCTGAACACAATCTTTGTATCCACACAGCTTCTTCACTTGCATGAGTGGCTGCCATGTATTCAGCTTCTGTAGTTGAGAGTGCAACTACAACTTGTCTCTTGCTCATCCAAATGATAGCTCCTCCAAATAGGCTAAACACATACCCACTTGTAGATATTCTATGATCAATATCTCCAACCCAGTCTGCATCAACAAATCCATGTACATTTATTACTCTGTCTAGTCCAGGTCTTCCTTGGTAGCAGATTGCATAATCTGTGGTGCCACGCAAATATCTGAAGACCCTCTTTACAGCTGTCCAATGCTCCTTTCCTAGTTTTGACATATATCTCTGCAAAACTCCCATTGCATGAGCAATGTCAGGTCTTGTACAGACCATTGCATACATTAAACTACCAACTACACTGGCATATGGAACCCGTGACATGTCTTCTTCTTCTTCCTGTGTCTTGGGACATTGCTCTACAGATAACTTTACACCTACAAGAATAGTAACCTTGACTGGCTTACTTTCCTGCATGTTAAATCTCTGTAGTACCATCTCAACATATTTTCTTTGATTTAAACTGATCATTTTGTTTGCACGATCTGTTCTTATCTCCATTCCAAGAATGAAGTTTGCAGCACCGAGATATTTCATATCAAACTTGGAGGACAGTTGAGACTTCACTTACTTTATAACATATTTGTTGTTTCCAATCAACAACATGTCATCAACATACAGAACTATGTTAATGAAGTGATCACCAACCTATTTGGAATATACACAGTGATCAGCTTTGCTTCTCACAAACCCCAATCCAAGTTTGTATGTGTCAAACTTTTGGTACCACATCCTTGGAGATTGCTTTAGACCATAAAGGGAATTCTTTAGTTTACATACCAACTCATTCTTTCCCTTTACTACGAACCCTTCTAGTTGTTTCATGTATATTTCTTCTTCCAGATACCCATGTAAGAATGTTGTCCTCACATCCATCTGCTCTACTTCAAGATCAAAAGCAGTAGCAATAGAAAGGAGAAATCTAATAGAAGTTAATTTTGCAACTGGAGAAAATATTTCACCAAAATCAATCCCCTCTACCCGAGAATATCCCTTTTCTACCAAGTGGGCTTTATACTTATCCACTTTACCTTCTGCATTCAACTTCTTTTTAAATAACCATTTTCTCCCAACGGATTTTCTCCCAGCTGGTAACTGGACTAGATTCCAAGCTTCATTTTTGTCCAAGGAATCCATTTCTTCATCGATGGCCTTTTTCCAGAGATCACTATCCTTTGAATTAAAAACTTCCTTCACATTTATAGGATCATCATCAGTAATAGACATAACAAAATGAGAGCAAAAATCAGGAGGGGAATACCTTTCTGGTTGCCTTATTTCTTGAGATGATCTCCTCAAAACTAGAGTATGAGGTTCTTCTTCTTCTGATTCTGCTTCTTCTATTGAGTCAGATTCTTCACCTTCTAACTTAAACTCTATTTTCTCTGGTTCCTTTTCCATTGGATTCACTTCCTGTCTGGGGACTTCTTTTACCTCTCGAAACACAACATCTCGACTGTAAACATTCTTCTTAGTTATAGGATTCCAAAGATTATACCCTTTCATACCATCTTTATAGCCAATAAAGATACACTTCTCAGCTTCGTTATCCAACTTTCTCCTTTTCTCCTTTTGAACATGTAAATAAGCATCACAACCAAAAACTTTCAGATGCTTAATAGATGGTTTCTTACCAGTCCATACCTCTTGTGTATTTTTATCAATCAATGTTGATGTGGGTGATCGGTTTACCAAGTAACATACTGTCTCCACTACTTCTACCTAGAATTCTTGTCCTATCCCAGCGCTGCTTAGCATGCTCCTTGCCTTTTCCATCAACGTCCTATTCATCCTCTCAGCAACTCCATTCTATTCAGGTGTGTATGGAGCAGTCTTTCTCCTTTCTATACCACACTTCTTACAAAAGTCCTCAAATTCATTCCCACAGAACTCTCCACCATTATTTTTGCTCAGCACCTTTATTTTCTTTTTTGACTGATTTTCTACAAGAGCCATAAATTCTTTAAACTTGGCAAATACTTCAGATTTATTTCAAAGGAAATAAATCCATATGTTCCTTGATAAATCATCTATAAATGAAACATAATACACAGATTTTCCTAATGATGGAACAAGAACAAGTCCAAACACATCACTATGTATTAATTCTAGAATTCCCTTTGCTCTTGTAGCACAAGATGCAAATCTTACTCGATTTTGTTTTCCATATATGCAATGTTCATAGAAATCAAAATCCAGAGTGTAATTAGTCATACCTTCAACCATATCTTTACCTTGTAAAGCTTGAAGTCCCTTTTGTCCGATATGCCCCAATCTTTGATGCCATAGCATTGTCTTTCCTCCTGATGCAGTCAGGGTTTTGTCATCTTTACCTCCTTCCTCCAGCACAACAAAATTGTTACATTCATCAATGATGGTTTTTCCCAATAGTTTGTACAGAGTTCCATATTGAACTCCCCTCATCAATACCATTTATCCTCAAACCATTTTGCAACCACCATCTCCACACACAGTCTTTACACTTGCAACATCCATCTTTCCAACAAATATCAAGTTTCTCACTAGATTTGGAATGTGTAGCACTCCAGGCAGAGTTCTAATCCTTCCATCCTTCAGTTTTATCTTGAATCTACCATTTCCAATGATACTAGCTGGTGAATCATCTCCCAAGTTCACATATCCTTCATTGTACTTTTCATATTCACAGAACCACTCCCTATGAGGGGTCATATGACATGACGCACCTGAGTCAATCAGCCATGTATCACGTTCTGAAGGATTACCTGTGGAAGCTAGGTACACATCCCCTCCTTCTTCTGAGGAGTTCTTCACCTCTGTGGAAGGGGTATCCTCATATCCATTTATTTCTCAACATTCTTAGATCTGCAATTCTTTTTATAGTGCCGAAATTTACCGTATTTCCAACACTGCCTTATTCCTTTTCCTGGGGATTTAGATCTACCCTTAGATTTAGATCTCTCCCCAGATCCTTTATTTTTGTTTCTCTCCTAGGGGCGAACTCTCATAGACAAGGCATCCATTCTATGATTATCCATGGTTTTCCTCCTCATCTCTTCTGATAGTAGGGATGATACAATTTCATCAAATTTTAAGGTCGCCTGGATAGAACTACCTATTGCAACAATTAGGTTGTCCCAGGAATCCGGAAAAGAACACAATAATGTAATACATTTATCTTCTTCAGCCATTTTAATACCAATAGAGGTTATCTGACTTACTAGAGTATTGTAGACATCCAAATGCTTTGTCACAGTGTCATTCTCGTCCATTCTGAGGTGAAACAACTTCTTTTGGAGAAACAACTTGTTCACAAGGGATTTTGATTGATACAAACTCCCTAGTTTTGCCCATTTCTTTACTGCACTATCTTCACTAGATACGTTCAACAACACAGAGTCTGCTAAGCATAATCATATTGTACTCCTCACCCTTCTTTCTAATTTATCCCAATCATCTTGTGATGTTGCAGTGGGTTTCGTACCCGGATCCACAGCAATCCACTGTTCCCGATTTACCAGAAGATCCTCCATTTTGAGCTTCTATAGCTCAAAATTATGGCTGTTAAATTTCTCGATCTCAATTCTTGAAGTGCTCCCCATTCTCTTTCAATGCACAAATCAACACTACAAAGCTCCCACTGAACCCAGGTTTATCATAGACCCAAGATCTATCAACCGCGTCGAACCCTTAGCAGCAAAGGCATTCCCTTGATGCCAAAATCAAGCTCTGATACCACATGTAAGTTTTAAACCTATGCATAGAAGCAAAGCATACCGATTCTTTTAAGCAAAATAGAGATCACAACACATCATTCACACATAAACACAGAGATTTACCCTGGAAACCCTTAACCGAGAAAACTAGAAAACCTTGGAGCCACACCTCCTATTTTCCCTTCATTACATTATGAAATCCTCACAATACAAAATATAGGTATTCCGCAACATCCAAATACCCTAATTCATTAACCCGGATTATAAAAAGACTCCAATCCCTTAACTGGGATTAAGTTACATATTTTTAGACAAATTCTAAAAATAGCCACAAACAACTATAAATAGCCATAAAATTGATACGCACATGGGATCACCAAGCTGCAACATTGACATGTACACCTCCCCTCTGTACGCACATGCAAAGATTATAACATTTACCTAGCACTCCTGATGCAATATCAGAGGCACACAGTAGGAGTGCCAGGCTGTTTTAGCCATTTGCTATGTAGAGTAGTGCAGGCTGTCATATGCTAACATGAGCATCACTAGATAGTTCTACATGATGTATTTCTGAAATCTGATATAGCTTCAGGATTTTGTATGATTTTGTGCTTCTTGAAAGCCAGAGTGCTTTCAATGAGGTCTCGTGACCTATTTTTGTAAAACACTTTTTAAATATATATACAGACTTTTACTTCCGATGTTTATATGCTTCAAATGGAAAATGTATTTACATGAGTTTTATATGTTTTTACTGTTTATTTACAATATGATGAACCATGTTTGATTTTCATGTTCTGAATGGGAAATATACCAATCTAGGATATAATTTTCCAATGAATCAACAACTGCATTATCTACCCTAGGTATATGACTATAAGTAATAACCTCAAATGACCTTTCCAATAGATGTACCCTCCGATAGAGATAGAGTAGTATAGGGTTTCTGATGATATAGACCTGGTTCAAATGGCAAACCACTAATTGTGAATCCATAAAAACTACCAAGTCACAAATGTCCCGGGATGCATCCTCAGTCAGAAGACCTATGACTACCTCATACTCGACGATATTGTTGGTAGTAGGACCGATACAAACCATTCCTGAACTGACTAGATCATGTGCAGAGGAATACAGAACCCAAGCAGCCGAATCAAGGTTCAAGGTATGGCGACAAGCACCATCAACGAAGCCATAAAAATCCATCTGATTTGCATAACCAAAACATGGTATAAACAGTCTAGACACTAAACTCAAAACCATATTGAAAATACTAAAACACACTGAAAAGTCAAACAATGTACATATATACAAGGTACCATACATGAATGATTTAGGCATAGTACCTCTTCAGGTAAAACCCATTGCGAGGTTGTCCGAAGGGGACTCCGTCATAGTCCACGAGCTCATAGGCATCTTTCTCTAAAACCTTGGAAACGATAAAAGGACCGTACCACATTGATTCAAACTTACCTTTTCCTAGCTTATCATGTCTCTGATCATAAGTCATTACTAGGTCACCTTCTTTAAACACACGAGGTTCGACAGATTTATCATACTGCACCTTGACACATTTCTTATGTGCCTCATTGACTAAGGCAGCATCTCATCTAGTTTCGTCAAGGTTGTTCAAGTATAAAAACCTTTCTTCCTTGGTAGAATTATTAAGGAGAAGTTCAACGACATGTTTCAAAGAAAAAATCTGACACTGAATAGGATCTAGTCCGTATACTAACTGAAATGGTGTAAAACTAGTCACTGTTTTTACTGAAGTTCTATAATCCCAAAGAGTAGAGAAGAGATTTTGGTGCCAGTTGGATTTGTGATCTCCAACCATCCGACGCAACATAGTTTTTAAAACTTTGTTAATGGCCTCAACTTGACCATTAGCTTGCAGATAATAGGGAGCTGAGTTTTCATGGTGAAAACCCAGCTTAGCACTTAACTCTACCATCATCTTATTCTAGAAATGTGATCTGTGATCAGTGACATTAGATTGAGGAACTACGAACCTAGCTATTAAATGGATAAAAAGGAAGAGGGCGACAATATTACCATCCTTTGCATATGTAGGAATAGCCTCAACCCACTTAGTGAAATAATCCATGGCTACTATGATGTAATGATGCCCCCTGGCTGAGGTAGGCTTACAATGCATGAAATATATCCCCCATTTGGTGAAAGGGCCAATGGCAATGACGGGGTGTAATGGAGTAGGGTGGGTGCGCTTTTTCGGATAAAAGTGTTGACGGGGTGGGAATTTCTTAACAACCTCGTGACAATATTTAAAAATAGAAAGCCAGAAATAGCCAACGCAAAGGATTTTATGAGCTGTAGCCATCCCAGAAAGATGACCGCCACATGCTCCAGAATGGCATTCATTAAGAACCTGTTCAGCCTCGTCATGGGTGAGGAATCATCAGAGAATGGTATCTATACCATGTCTATACAATGTATCATTGAGGATAAGATAGTACTTTGCGTGGTGACAAATGCGGCGATGATCATCACGAGATATGGTATGTTGAAAATACTGTGTCTCGAGATAAATGATCAAATCTCCATACCATGGATTAGTTGTGCTTATTAGGAACATAAATTCATCCGAAAATGAATCACTGGGCTTAGAATCCGTTAAAGCACAGGGAAGGTCACACATCAGCTTTTCAAAGGCTAATGATTTCTTTGAAGTAGCTTTGGTAAACTCAAGGTCAAACTCCCATAGGATGACAATCCATCGAGAGTATTTGCCCCCTAGAACTTGATGAGTTAGGATGTAGTACATAGGGTTTTGGTCTGCAAGTACGGTAGTGGCGCGGAGTAGGATGTAGTGATGAAATGTTTTGGATAGAAATGACCGTAGCCAATGCTAGCTTCTCCACATATGAGTATCAAGTTTCAGAATCAAGAAGATTCTTACTGGCGTAGTAAATCACGTGCTCTATGACGTTCTAGTCCTCTTGGGATAAAACCATTCCGATAGTAGTAGTAAAGGAAAAAATATACAAGAGAAAGTCCTTCGAGTAATCTGGGGGGTGTATCATGGGTGAATGGTTCAAAGAATGCTTAATATTATCGAAGGCTTGTAGGGCCTAGTCATCCCAGAAGAATGGAGTATCCTTCTTAAGGAGACGCATATAACCATGTGTTTTCTCAGCAAAGTTACAAACAAAATGACGAAGAAAGTTTTCCTTCCCTTGCAAAATTTGGAGTTCAAGCAGGTTGGTTGGGGCAGGTACAACGAGTATTGCAACAATATTTAATGGATCAATCTGAATACCATCTTTGGAAACCACAAAGCCTAAGAGATGTCCCGTCTCAACGCAAAAAACACATTTGTGTGGGTTCAGCCGTATTTTGTAATGGTGACATCTTATAAAAATGTCTCTAAGATGTTGAGGATGGTCTTCCTGTTGCTGTGAATACGTAGGGAGATCATCGAGGTACACCTTCATGATGTTCTTAATGTTGTGAAACACATAGGACATAGTGCGTTGGAATGTGGCCCCGACGTTCTTAAGACCAAAGGGTAACTTCCTGTAGGCAAAGGTCCCCCACAGGCATATAAATTTCGTCTTATGCTGATCTGTGGGAAATATCTCAATCTGATTGTAGCCGGAAAAGCCATCCATAAATGAGAAGATGACACTCCCAGCACAGTTATCGATAATCTGATCGATGTGTGGAGTCATAAATATATCCTTAGGAAAAGCTTTATTCAGGTCTCGAAAATCGATACAGACTCGAATAGTTCCCTGCTTTTTGTTCACAGGAATGATATTCGATACCCATTTCATTAGGGGTACAGGATAGATGAATCCTTTCTTCAGATGTTTCTCGACTTTGGCTTTGATAGCCGCAGCCTTCCACGGATGGACTTGTCTCAATTTCTGCCTAACCTGTCTGGCTGGAGGATAGGTTTTGATCTCATGGACCATAATAGATGGATTTATACTAGGAATTTCTTCATAAGACCAGGCAAAAATGTCTCGAAACTCTTTAAAGAGTGCTCTATACTCTTCAGTTTCGTCTATTGAATAGTTTTTCCCAATGTGAACATGTTCAATAGTTCTAGGCTTGACCGATATGTCGATTGGAGCCGTTTTAGTAATGTTGCATAAATTTCCTTCAGACTCAAAATCTTGCAACAAGATAGGTGTTTGCGGAACATCGACAATATCAGTACCCAAGAGAGATACAAAATCATTATCTGTCGAATTGGTATTGGGGAGGAACAAGGATCTGTGATAGTGATCCTCCCATACTGATTCATTAGTATTCATAATCTCTATAATAGACTCATCTAACGAAAAAGTCTGGGATAGATAATCCAGAATAGGAAGCGAAGGTTCTAACCAGTAGGGCATGTGGTAAGGATCCGAAGCCATAAGATGAAGATCATCTATACACTGGTACAAAATGAGGAATTAGCTACTAGGTGACTAAAAATTCTAGTCACCACAGGTTTTTCAAGTGATTTACTACTAAATATGAGCAATTTTAATTGACCCAACTATAAACGACTAAAATTAACGAATAATTTAGTCACCAGTTAACAAATATGACTAGATAATAAGTGACAGAGTTAAAAATGACTAACATAAACGACTAATTTAGTCACAGCATAAAAAATGACTAGCTAGAAGAATATGAATTAGTCATTTATGTTAGTCATTTTTAATTGTGTCATGGAAAATTGCAAATTTGACAATGAAGTGTAAAATTTGTAAATTGTCTACCTTCTATTAGTAATATTGGCGCCATGCACCTCAATCTTCAGAGATCCAACAAAGCAATTGCATGAATTTTCTCTTGACCATATTTATCCCTGCTGCACCATTGAAGCAAACCCAATTAAGTGCGTTCCAAAGGAAAATTAGGTTCCTACGTCAATTACGAATTAGGTACTAGAACCAGTACCATATCGATACCTAGCTAGAAGCATCATAGCCCTACATCCCCTTGAGAACCCACCATTTGAATGCGCCTCATCCATGTAGACTTACCAAATGCATCCAATGCATGGCCAAAAAAACACATCAACTTTGAATCTATGGGTTGCAGGTATCGTTCGACCCCAGCTAGTACTCCCATATTTTTGCACTCGATACACTATTTTTGTAGATGATAGGCCAGTTTAGTATCTCACAGTGACTGGTCGAATCACTTCAAATGTATGGTTCTTGCCACTTAGATCGTGTTCATCACTCCAATCAATAACCGATTGTTATGGATTTTTACAGGTCTTAATGCTGCCGGAGTTACTGCTTCCACGTCTTTACATTTGCAATTATCACCATCTCCAACCTATGCACTCATGACCATATGCATTTTGATATTTCAGCCTAGGAAAAGCATGAGCACACTCTTGCAATGCCACTATTTACAAAGGTCACTGGTTTTTGCACATCGACATTCCTCACACTCTCCAAAGGAAAACTGAAGTAGACATTATAAGAAGTGCATAAACTTTGCAAGGAGGTTTACTTGTTGTAGATGTCATTATAAAGCAGGCGTCAAACGATATCTTCAACCCACAGATCCAAAGTTGACGTGTTTTTTTTGGCCATGCATTGGATGCATTTGGTAAGTCTATGTGCAGGAGGCGCATTCAAATGGTCGGTTCTTGAGGGGATGTAGGGCCCTCATCTGTGGCTGTTGTTGGTCATTGTCCCGAACAGTATCAATCAGAGTCAATGATTTGGCTGAAAAGTGGCGACGACGATCGACTTCCAAGCCAAATCGTCGACTCTGTAGGCTACTTCGTTTATAAAACTAAACAACTTATATGATAATTATTAAAAAAATATAATATATAACAAATTAACATAATTTATATAATAAAATAATAAAAATAAAACAAAATTATATAAAAACAAAAAACAAAAAAATCTATATAATTTATATAATAAAATAATAAAAATAAAAAATAAAAAACAAAAAAAAATCTATATAATTTATATAATAAAATAATAAAAATAAAAAATAAAAAACAAAAAAAAATCTATATAATTTATATAAAAAAATAACAAAAATAAAACAAAAAATAATATAAAAAAACAAAAAAATCTATTTACATTTGCAGCAAGAATCAACTCATAACCCAACAACTCTCCACCCACCTCAATTACTTTCCCTTTCACGCTCCCCTCAAGGAAAAGGAAAAAGGTAATGAGATATTTTAATGTTGCCATGCCTCTGTTTGATCGGTTGCTTGTTCTATACGCCTCTTCTCCTATTTTTTTTTGTTGGTGCCGCTTACTCACCCTCCTTAAGGTAGTCTCCCAATCCTTCCTCGTTCTAAAAAAAAATTATAATCAAATAAAATTTGACGTTATTATTGGCAGGTGTTGGTTGGTTCTAATTTTGGCTTGTTTTATGATATCCCACTTTCAATCAGCCATCAGCAGCACGCCTCATTTCCGGATAACCAAACCCACTGGATAGTGTGTTTCAGAACAGGTATTGAAGTCTTGATGCCTATGTTTGCTTGTCATTTCACCTTTAGGGGTAATTGATCACTGCACGGTGTTGTTGTTGCTCATTGTAGTCCTCAAAGGATGTGGGGATACATGTTTGTTGTTCATGTTCTTAAGGATGCAAGGAAAGTGTTTGACAATATACCTGAATGGAATGCGGTTTTGTGGAGCAATATGATTGCAGGGTATGCTCTGAATGGGAAAGATGAACGGGCTCTCAATGTTTGAATCGAGTTCCTGATACTTCTCTGACTCCGTCCATGTGCATTTTACAGGAATTTGACGGTTTATAATGGATAATTAAAGAAGATTGGTTAGGAATATTTTCCATTCGCTTGAATGCAAAGTTTGAAGGGGTTGCAGATTCAGAGCTCAATTCATAGGGAATATTGCGGTCGAACTATTCGTTGGGATCGAATGACTCTAAGAAGGAATTTTTAGTTAGCCTAAGTCTGGATTCCAAAACCCTGGTGACTTAGGCAATTTAGGAAGATCAAATTGATGGAGATTCTAAAGTGTTGGCGTTGGTTTTTAAGAAAAGAATTTGCTACCTTCATCAGAGAATGTGGCTGGGTGGCTTGGGTGAGTGAAAATCGAGGTGGGTGAAACTTAACCATCTATCTTGGGTTAGTCAAACTATATCCATCTATATTCTTCGACTCCGTCCATTTGTATTTTGTAGGAATTCGACGGTTTATACTGGATATTTAAAGAAGAGAAACTTTGCAAACCCTGATTTTATTTATTCAATCCTTGGCACTCGTCTTGTAAGGATTCGCCTTTGAAATCACAATAAATTATGAATATCAGGTATGCAAACCCTGGTTATGTTTAAATGATTTTATATTTTACCTAGAATTTCCTGGCTGCAGCTTTGATTATCTCCAATCATAATATTGTCTACCTGAATGACGCAATTTCCAGTTTGTTGAATTTTTCATAAATGAGAGGATGTGGACACATACTCAGTGGAGTGTGGTATGTGGACACATGAACTTCAACAGAGTTCAAGAATGAGAGGATGACATATAGGTGGAGTTAGGAAATGATGCCACTTATCAAGTTATTGGAGTGGGATCTATCTCATTCACATGCACGATCAAGTGGTGATGTTCTTGAGCTAGATGATGTATTTTAGGTTCTTGGTTTAACAATGAATATTTTTTTAGTTTTAGCCATGACAAATCTTAGACGTGCGGCTGAGTTTGATGATCAAAAAGTTGTAGTCAAAGATCATAGCCATGATCTTGGCCGAGTATTTGCCAAAGGTGTGCAATAGGGTGGCTTGTACAAATTACTTGCTAAAACAATCAAACATAGAGATTTAGTGCATGATACTAACAACTTGTGCAGGCTTTGACACAAGAGATTTGGTCACCTACATTATGGAGCATTACCTCTTTTGAAGGACATGGTGTAGGGATAGTTGAACTTCAAGATGAAGAAGACATGACTGTGCAAGGGCTATGCACTCGGGAAGTATGCCAAAACTACTTGTCCAAGTAGTGAGCATAGACTGAGAGTGCTTTTTGAATACATGATGTTTTTGATATGATTAATGAAAAGGCTCTCTCCGCCATTTATATATATGATAGATGAGGGTGGTGAACAATTGGAAAGTTGAAAGATCGTCTTGAGTGCCTTGCAATCACATTGGTACGGAGTGATAAGAAGATCAAAACAATCCAACATGTCAAATGTTAGTTGATTGTGTTAATTAAAGACTTATATGGTAAATTTAATATAAGACTTGCTTATACTTGTCTCTTACTCTTTGAGCCTTGACACATTTAATATTTTATGGTTATCTCTATGCCTTGACCCAATTCGTATTATAAGGTGAGGATGTGCATGCATAATAATCCTTAGTTATGACTATGAGATGAGGATTTCAAGGGAAGAGGATGTAAAAACAAGTAATTTTTATATGTATTTTGGTGGTGCTGAGGAAAAATTTGTGAGAAACCACAATATTTGGAAGGATGGAGGGAGATTACATTACGATCATGCCACCCATCAAATTGAATACTATTCTTGAGCCAAAAATTGTTTTTTTAATGTTATTAATAACCATTGTTTCTCAATATCGTGTGCCAAATGACACTTCTCTATAGCAATGCATAAATCAACCTTTGCATGGTTTGTGATCCTAGATACATGTTATTATTTGTATTTGCATGACATTGAGTGTTGTTTATAGTTGTCATGAGTCCATGATATTCATGCAAGAAATGAAGTCTTGTAGACAAGGACTCATCAAATCTACCATTTGAATTTCATTTTGATGAAAAAATAGTGGACATTGGTAGCGAGGTTCACATAGGTAGTAGGCACAAAGTTTTGAGCTCGTTTCAGGCTTAGCAGTAGACTAGTAGTTCTTTTTTGTTATAGTCATAGTTGTTGACACATTGTCACACTTTATATTGCAACCCCAAGTGACTCTAGAGTCAAAACATATTGATGGCTAGTGTCTCGCAGTCATAATTGATTACTTGTTATCTTTCACAACTAAGCAGTAAGTGCATGGCATGAGCCAGTGAGTGATTATAATTTATCATATTTCCAATATTTTGAATGACTAGTTGAACTTTATAGCATAAATTTTTTAACATCTTGAGAAATTTATATAAATGGGTAATTTCAAATGTTTCCCTTCTTTTAAAATGTTGATATAAATTATGCCCTTCTTAATTGGAAGGGTAAAATTCAGTTTTTAATTTTTTTTTTAAGGGAAATTTTAAGGGAAGGGCTAGAACCATTTGGAAGGGTTGGGAAGGGTTCAATTTTCAGCTATTATGGCATCAATGTTGGCAAGCGCTCCATCCTTACAGAAAAGATGGTCTATATCCAGTGGAGCGTTTCAATTCCATGGGAACTAGACGGTGGACTCTCGCTCTCTCTGCATCTCCAAACTTGGAGCTTCTTCGTGAGAAAACCCTAGCAAGTGATTGATCCAGTAGAGAGGGCCTAGTTGTGCAGTGTGCCGGTTATTCTTTCGTGACATTAATTTACAGTTGCTTGTATGCCTGTTTTTGCTACAATGAATTCATAACTATATGCAGTTCCTTTTTTTGTGTTTGTTGCCATTCAATTTGACTCATAAATGCTCGTCTTGTTTTGTTCACAAAACGTTCTATATGAGCTAGAAGCCTACCTATTTTCTTGCGGTAATTCAAAGTTTCTTTCGGCAGCCGTCCTTCTACAGATTTTGCATTTGAACTAGAGCCATGCATTATTGTATTTGAATGAAATTTTGACACAGAAGAGCCTGGCTTTGCTGCTATTGTTTATGTGCCAGAAGCATTCCTCTTTAGAAAAAAATTACACTAGTTTTTTTGGTTGGGAATCCTAGAAACTTGTGTAATTGTGGTTTGGAGTGTGGAATATGCGTTTGGCTATTTGAAAGAGCGGATAGCAACATGATAGTTTGCGGTAGTTGGTGAAGGAATCCCTAGCTTCTTTAGTATTAACAACTGAATTTTTTAAAGGTTTTTGGAAGGGACCGAGTCATGATGAAGGCTGGACTACCCAACACTCGAAGCCGCACTGAGGCTTGCCGAGAATTTGTAAGTAGAAATCATGTTTCCTTTCTCTGTAAATTTTTTGTTTCCCTAATAACGGCTTAACTACTTTCCAAGAAAACTAGACATGTGTTATTTACCTTGAGAAAAACATCTTTAATTTGACAGGAATTTCCCAAATAAGGGAAGACAAAACTTGCATTCTCAAGAAAAATATGTAATCGATAGATGAAAACGATATATATGTAGAGACCAACTCCGCATTTTTCCTTTGACCGCAAAAGGATGTTTTGATGACAAGGGAGCATGTTTTCTAATTTTTACTGTAAATATGCGACTTCTGTGAAGACTTTGCAATAATGTATACTTTTTGTAGGAGAGAAATATATTTGGCTTATTTTTCTGTAAAAAATTGCAAATTTTTTGAATATTTTTCCACATCATTTCTTAATTTTGAGAAATTGAATAAATCTCTACATATCTCTATGAGCAGTCCTATATTTCTACATAAACTTAGGGATCTTGTGTCAAATCTTGAAGAAGATGAGGCTTTATGAGAAAGTGTGGCAAAACTAGTGGCAGATACCATTTTCTACATAAAATGCTAACTGTACAAGAAGATCAGATTAGGTTTCTTATTTTCCCTCTTGGCTGTTATAAGCTCCTAATGAATATAGTGTATTTAACAACGTGAATCTAGACACATTGAATTATGCTCCAAAAGTGGATGTAGATTAAAACGGGAACATATGCTAAAACCTGTATTCTCATTTCCAAGAAAATGTAGAAATATTCAATTATTAATATTTCATTTGTGTATTTTCAGAAGGAGAATATCCCTATTGGTCCACCTGAAAATAAAATGAATTTGTTCTTAAGATATGACAATCCCAAACAAACACCTACACCAAAAAGTAATGGCTTTGAAATGTTATCTATTCTTTCCACTAAGAAACAAGGGGAAGAATTAGTTCAAGCTGTTAGTGAAAATGGGCTCGAGGAATATGAAGAAACTCAAATGAGTACAAGTGAAGTAGAGGCTCTGATCAAAATGAAGAACGATAGGAAAATTAAAGAATGATGCAAAGGTAATTCATTTTCTTTCTCAATTTGTTTTTAATCCCACCTTATTTTCTAGAATCTGTGTCAATCTATGGCAGATACAATTAGAACAAGCATGAGATTTTGATGCTTAATAGGGTAGAATGGAACAAATGATGGATTACATCAGGAAGCTCTGAGTTTGTGGCCAAAAATTTCTTCAAAAGGAGGCTAGATATATTCTTCAGAAAGAGTAGCTCACGGGTCAGATAGAAGAGTAGAGAAAAAAAAAAGAGGAAATTGGTAAGTCTAATTTCACTTTTCATCCTATGCTTGTTTTACAGTTTTCTTTGTTTGGAATATTTGGTGAAAATATTGTTCAGACCTTATTGAATTTTATTATATAGTACATATATGCTAGTAGAAGAGGAAATGCTATGCATAGTATGATAGAATTAATATTTCTAAATTTATCTGGTGTAGCATTTCTGCCTAGTAATCATAGAAATGAGTTATGTCTTTTCTTAGCAATTGGTGGCTGATACTTTAGCATCGTGGTGAGCACCTCTCTTGAAGGTACCATGTAAGTAGTAAGTTGGAATTCTGATCTCATTAGTTTCATTGCATTCTCTAGTTTCTGCAATGAAGCTTGAGAAAGAAAAGCTGGGTGATGAAGTCACACAACGAAAACAAAGATGCTCTACTCTTGAAGCAGAGATTTCAAAAGTCAATATAGAAAAAGGGTAATTTAATTTGTTATTGTTGTTCTATACTCTTAAAATCACAAGCAGTTGTCAGTTCAGTTGTCTGTTTTTCTGGTCCATTGATTGATTACCAGGTTATGTTAAGTGTTTAACCGAGATATAATTGTATCCAAGAACTTTTGATTGTACATGACAAGGATTCAGAGGCATTGCGTATTGCTGGAGAAGAAAAATCAAAGCTTGCTAATGAGATAGACAAACGAAAGAGTGAACTGTCAACTTCAAATGATCTAGTGTGCAAACTATTTTATATTACTTTTTCTTTTTCTGTGCTTATGACATTAGACATTGTGAGAAGTTCATTAGTCATCATTTTAAATTTCCCTTTCGACAATTATGCTGACTTGTTTTTTCCTTTTTTCCAGATCAAATCCTTACATGATATCAATAAACGATTAACAGAGTATAACATGAATCTTCAAGTGTACAACAACAAGTTGCAGATTGATGCTGCTGTTGCTATAGAAGAGAATATGAAGATAAAACAAGAAAAAGATGCTATTGCAGAAACTCTTAGTGTTGTACGAGGCAGTGCTGCTGCTTTGCATACACAGCTAGATAGTGCTAAGGCAAGTGCATCATGGGTCTGATAATTTATACTATGCAGGTTGTGATATTTATAGCTTTATTGTGAAATTATTTCACCCATCTATGTACCAAAGCATATTGTAATGCTTGAAGTCAATTCAAGCTAAGCTCAATGCACGTGCAATGATAGCAATTGCTTTTGTTCCCTTGCCCAAATGACTTGTAAGAATTCCGATTAACACTCTGTTTATACTGGAAGGAATCTCTGCTTGAAGGAACAAAACAGAGATAGAGAGGGTGCATGGATAACTTCAGCATGTTATAGAAGACATTGATCGATGCATAAACCAAATCTTGGCTCTTATAGAAGAGAATGCAAGGTTTAAATAATTCACAGGAAAATCAGCATGTGAACTTCAGATACTTACTACAAACGCAACTACACTTGAGGTAATTTAAATAGAAGATTACTTTTCAGTCAAAACCATTAAGTGATCTCCTTATACCTTTTGATATCTAACTTCTGTTTTACTAGTTTTCTGAACTTGCACGTGCTCATTAGAAACTATATATTTAGTTTCTGAAAGCTTGACACTGTGAAATAGAACTGAATATAAACGGCTTATATTCCATTATGCCTCAGTCCCAAAGTTCATGAAAGGGAAAATGCAGCCATGAAACATTACTACCAAAGAATTATTTGCTATATTAAATTACATGCTGCTTTCACAAGTTCAACAAAACAACAAAAATCAATCATATAATAGAATGTCATGGTAAAACTAAATTGAAAACCAGACCCCATGAAGACCCTCCTCATCAGAAACAACCTGAACATGACAAGTTTATAGGAAGCAACATATAATAATATCTTAGTGAAGTATATTAGAACCGAAAATATGAACTGCTTGAACTTAATTAGGCTTCAACAACATGACTTAGTTCGAAGGTTACTAAAAAGGTATAAAGTAGGCAATGTGGCATTAATACCAATTATTTATTTGTTGCTGTACTAAAAATGCACGTGCTTTAAGTACGACAAAGAAGAAAAGGCTAATCATAGCACATGATCCCATGACAAAAGCTGAACGTTAAATACATGCAAACAACAAAGAAGAAAAACCTAAACTAAGTGGCCCACCTATAGAAGGGATCCACCCCTTATTTGATAAGATTTTATACCCAATGAATCTTCTTGCACATGGGTAGCAGTTTCATCTTCAGGTCTCACAATCTTCTTTGTTGTACCAGCCTGCAGATCAACAACAGATATGCCAATATGAATTGAATCAGGAAAACAATTATCTTTTTGAGCTTCACAATCCTCTCCAATGGGAAGAGTATCATGTTGAAAATCATCCAACAAGCATTTAGAAGAAGCTTTTTTACTGCCTTGTACACTCTCATGAACTTTTCTCAGTGTTTCCTTTCTTAACGCATCTTTGTTCTCCTTTTCCTTTTGCATTCCCAAATACTTTTTAGAATTTTCAATGACATCTTTTTTACTCAATTGAACTCCAACCTGGAAACTATCATGTCTTTCAATCACTCTTGCTCCATGAGTCCCAAGCTTCCAATAGCCATCTAGACCAGATTTTAAAAGAGTATTCAATGATAACAGAACAATATCACCCATGGCTATAACAACACCTGCTTGTGATACTGCTTCAGAGGCTATTCTAGCAGCTCTTTCAATTGCATCCAAATTCTGTGCCCATTTTGTAGTAGCTGAACCAGCTTCAGAATTGAGGTCTATGGAAAAACCACCATTTGACATTAGCAAGCAGGGAGTAGCATCGATTTGTCTCTCTTTTGTCATTGATGAAAGCTTATGGATTGCTTTCCTTTGATGCCCTTCGTTACCACCTTCAGCTGCACCAGATTGAATACCATGCAATGCGTTAGCACTATTCAATTCCTATGCAGCCATGAGTTTTGCTTGAAAACCAACTTCATGTGCAACCTTTGCTACTGCTGCTGCCTCTTTTGCAACCAAAGCAACTGCAGCAGTAGCAGATACAAGCTTTAATTCACAGTCAGAACTCACTCTACAGTCTTCTTGAACAACTAACTGGCTCCAAATGAACTGACTGTGCTTGACTGTGGTTGCTGCTAAAGAAGCAGCCTCTTCAGAATACAATTTAGCCATTTCTATACAGCTTGCTGTTTCCTAAAAAAATGACTCTGTGCCCTCCCTTTGCTCTTGGTATTGTCTGATAATAAGAAGGAGAAGGTACAAATGGCATACTTGAACTTGGGGTCAGGGAAGAATTTGATTTTCCACCGTCATGACTATTCTGGGAAACAACCAATGAACCCTGAGATAATACCATCTGAGACGTAGGAAAAGCTATAGATCCAATGGAGGCAGGCATTGTCAACCTTGCAGGATTCAACCTGCTAGTTTCATCAATCTCCTCTAATACTTGGCTCTTCCTCCTCTTTCTAGGTCTCTGCTCAACACTCAACTGTCTATCAATTCCCATGCCACCTTTTTGGGATTCCATCTTATCATTAGTAACAACAAAAGGAATAGTAGTTCCAATCATAGTAGATGAAACAGAAGGAACCAAAGCTGTAGTCATTTTATAAGGCACAAAAAGTGGTACTGAACTCCTATCATTAAGGGTTTCATGAATAGGTTTGGACACAACAAAGGGAGAAAATGACAATTGAGACTCATATTTTGCCTCAAGGAGTTACCTAGGGTAAAGATGGACTATAAGAAGTCCAATAAGCTATTTTTCCCATTGCATACTTTCCAAGCTATGGGGTTAGAGAAATATGCCTTGATGGAGTGATTTGGGGAGAATCTAGGTAAAGGTTCCTTGCAACACTAGTTAATTGAACTCCCTCGTGAATGGGAGTTGGCATATTCCATACAGGAGATGGAGAACTAAATGGATACGGTAAACTCATAATGGCTGATGGATTGTTCATGTGCCCAAACCTCCCCATATTAGGATAAATTTCCAATCTAATCCTTGAAGAATGACTTTTTGCAGCTGCTAAATCAACTGACCTCATGCCCATAACTCTTGCATCAGACAAACTTGGAGCAAGACTCACAGTCCGCATACCACCTTCAAACATAGTGCTAGCTAAAACTGATGATATATTCAATCGTGAAGTTTTGGGAGTGTGTGCCTCACAAGCATTACTACATATCTTCGCTTGTATTTTTGCTGCATCCAAACGCCAATATTGTTCCTACAAATTCTCCATGTGATTGGATGAAACAATTCCACTACAAGTTTCTAGAAAACCACATTGGGGACCTTATCAGATTGCTTGGACCATGCATGCTTGGAAATCATAAGTGCTATGAAGAGATTCTTCAGACCAAATACATTTCAATAAGAAAAGTAGGCAGAATTGGGAATGATAACAAACATTTGGGTAGAAAATATATACCAATAATATCGCCAAAAATTGTTTTCATCATAGATTCTTCTAGCAACAATCCTTGACTGAGGAAAGAAATTCATTATAACATTAGCATTGATCTCTCTGAAGAGCATCAACCATTATTACAGTCGTCATTAATATTATCATCAAATACTATCTATTATTATTGTTCTTATATGCTATGTTGCTAACTGATTCATGTCAAAACAAGGTCAGAGCTCAAATGTCCTCCATAAGTTGTGAAACTTCAAGGTCCAAGTAAAGCAGCTTTTATTTAAACCACAGGAAATGCCTATTGGACTTCAAGCATAATTAGTCATATAAAAACATGCTCAGACAATCAGCATCACTAGCTACAAAAACATATATCAATTAAAAGTGTCACAAAGGTTGAGAAGACTCAAAGAAATTAAAAATAACTCACATAAGAGATCCATACACAAGAATCTGTGCACGCAATTTGAGTTGTTGTGAATCAGTGAAAGGTTGTTGAATTGAGGTTGATACTGGTACTGCTGTGGTATTCAAATCTGATAAAGTCCTTGCTGAAACATTACTTAATGATGGGAAATGTTTGTTAATATAAAAAAGACATGCACTTGATGGCAAAGTGATGCTAAGTGATCGATTTTCTGAGATCATTGGTGCAGCTTTCCCATCCACTAGAATACAGAAAACCATTTTAGGTCTTTCATCGGAGCTCCCGTCCAGCGCATTCAAAGATATGACAAGGTGTCTTTTCTCTTTATTTTCCTCACTAGAAGATTGAGAATAGTTTCCTTTTTGAGGCATTGAGTGCAATTCATAGACAACAGAGTTTTTGGTACCATTGTTTTCTACCTCATTTTGGAAGGTCTTGGTCCAAATAGGATCTTTAGGTTAACCTTGTCTACATTCAGTTAAGTCTTTCAAGGCATGGTTCTGTACAGAACCAGACTGAAAACAATTAAGAGGAATGTCAAGAAAATCTAGGTTTATAATTCAATGAAACAATGCATCCACTTCAAATATAACCCTGGAATGATAACACCATATCCACATAATTAATGTGAGCTTGATAATGGATACAAATTTTACAATCACACCCAAGATATTTCATTAGGTTTCCTAGCATTCAAGGGTTTCCCATGTTCAGGATTAGGCAAAATAGAAGGAGATTTCCTGCTCCCTTCAGAGAAAATATTTCCTGAATTAACTCTAACTATAGATATACCATGACTTTGGGACATATTGTGACATTGTTGGATTCTAGCTTCAAATTTTTTGGATTCAACCTCTGCATCCTTGCATCTTAAGCATCCTAAAGGTTGAATTTTTGTTTCAAGTATTTCCGCCCCAACTTGACCATTCTTAGATTGGCATGAATACTACACCAAAGAAAGATCACACTCGTTGGCAGACTCTTCACTATCACCTGGGAACACACCACCCTGTGAGAGCGCACACTTTTCAATTGTAGATGAAACAGAGTC
Source organism: Pseudotsuga menziesii (assembly GCA_001517045.1). NCBI lineage: Eukaryota > Viridiplantae > Streptophyta > Pinopsida > Pinales > Pinaceae > Pseudotsuga > Pseudotsuga menziesii. The sequence goes on from LPNX010571963.1 coordinate 240,888, forward strand.
AAGACCAATCTCTGAAGTCTTGACCTTGAACTCATCTTTCTCAGTCTCTTTTTCATCTTTGTTAAAAAATTTTCCTGTCATGCATGGCACATATAACCCTGCTATTGTTGCTTCCTTGACATCCTTTTCAAGGTTTTCAATATAACCAAGTTTTCCTCCACCTTGGTGCTAGGATTCCCTACAATAAAACAACCTAATAAATGTTACGGTTACTCTGCACCAGTTGCAAGGATATTAAGTGTTCAGTAAACTATTTTAATTTTTAACGTTTAGCTCCATGCCATTATCAATATATAGGAGTAACTGTTCCTTTGGAAATATTTTTGTCGGTATCTGTTATTTCACTCTGAACTTCAGAATCTAAATATACCCAAAGAAATTAAATTATCTTGCTTTGTACTTTCCAAGTCATTAAGCAAAGAGTTAAACTTTTAAAGCCTGTCCTTTATTTAAAAAGAGTAAAAATACCATGTTAACAAAACATTTTCAGATAGGCTGGAACATAACATAAACATATATATGACCCAAAGATGAGCATATCAAACATGAACTGAGAACTCTATTGCATGTTAATTATGTAGCTTCAAATGACTATGAGAACCAATTTTACAACTACCTGAATCTGAAGTCATGATGCATTGCTCATTACAAGACTTTGGCTGCCCTCCATCTTGTGTTGTTGCTTCAAATGTTGTGCAGCCTACATTAACACTAATTTTAGATTCCTGGGTGATAAGACAAGCTTTCTCATCATTATCATTCTCTATTTTCATGTCGGTTCTAGCTATTTTAAAACTATGTTCAGATTTCAAGTTCATAAGATTGTATTTAGTAAGACTATTTGGTATTTCTATGCTAGTTTTGGTTACTTCAACATTCTTTCCAAAGTTTGGATTCATATGACCAGTCTGCTGAGTAAGATCATCCTCTATTTCTGCACTAGTCCCTAGTGCTTTATCACTCCCTTCAGATTCCTGGTTCATAAGACCAGTCTGCCTAGTATGATCACTATCCATATCCATGCTAATGATGACTGCTTCACCACTGTTTTGAAATTCTAGGTTTGAGTGTTCAATTTTCTTGGCACAACCATTCACCATCTTCATGCTAAACTGAGCAATTTGCATTGCTTCCTGATAACCACCAGTCATAATTTTTTCAACAGGAAATGTTAAATTAGAAAGTTTCTAATGATAGGTGGCTTCTGGTGTAAGCTGAGCCACTTTCTCATTCTTTTTGCATTCCTCTGCCATTGGACCATTCTTGTCAATATCTCCATTCTCTACTGCCATGCTCATTTTGGTTATCTGCACAACTTGTCTACAAGTAGTAAACATACTTTCTTTCACATTCAATGTCAATTCATTAGACTGTTATATAAAAGATGGCTTCTAACCCGCGGTGGTTTGTTGAGTGCCCACTAAAATAATAATGAGCAATGCTTTCCCTCTTTATACTTTCAGACTTGATAGCGAAACTAAAGACATTGTAGAACAAAAATTCATTTCCAAGTTCCAACACACTTTTACTATCCTTCGGCATTAGCTATCCAGTGATCAAATTTTCAGACTTTTGACTACTCACCTTGTGGGAAGGTAAGGATTCTAATGAAGTAGAATTATTTTCAATCTCTAAGTTGTTCAAGGCACCACTTTCATTCAAGATGGAAATGACAGATTTGTCAAATTGAAATTTCTCGGATTCTGTCAATAATGAAACATTCAGATCCTCAACATTTTGGAGGGTAATAAAATAAGTGCCAAGTGATTTCACAATTTGTGATCCACTATTATGATAGTATATGGCTTGATCACACGACGTTTCAGCTTGTAGGTTGGCAAGAGGAAAAACCTGCAATGTCTGCACTGCTGCCTCTCCACAACCTGGGGAATTGGAATTACATGATACATAGAATGAACTTCCAACAAAAAATTTATTTTCAAGTGATGCTATTTGTTCGTGTGATTTATATTTATTTTATTTAAATTAGCTAGGTTAGACCCTCTCTTACTCTTACCATCTGCTCTTCCCTGCCTCTATCCTCCCACAGAAACATACCCTATGTTATAGTTCTGTACTAATGGTAGGTTTTGAATAATTCTTGATGAACCTTGAACTTTGTACTTGTAAATATAACTCCACACCAAAATACAAGACCCAGGTCTTAGTGATGCTCTTATATTCCATTGAAGAAGCAATGCATCCCACGTGGGGAGTCAGAGTGGAAGGTGTAAACAAGCCATAGGGCCTGAAGGGAGTTGGAAATTAAAACTAATTCATAATCAGATAATCAGGGCAGGGAACTTTCACATTCCACTCAAGCAGGATGGAGACATGATTTATTACCCTTACGGAGAAATAGTTTCTTGTAGGTATTTCAAATGGGGAATATGAAACTCATCATTATTTTCTCTATCCTTTGCTTCATCATAAATGTGCATTTCATGGTCAAGTAAATTCCTTCATTTTGAAAGTCACAAATCTTGATAAGAATATGCCTTTATGCAACTGTGCATTATAAGAACACTGTAGAATACTAGTCTCTCCAACCTTTTCGATAGGTTTAGTCAATCTCAAAAGCTTACTAGAATCTAAATTTTAGTGTAGTCTTATTTTAGGTGACCATACATTCTAAGGAAAGTTCATTTCTTATCAATGGTTATTTCTCTCTGTGAACTGTTGTCCAATCATCATGGAAGCTGTTTCAAATCCCATACATCTCAACACAGAGATGATATATATTTTGTTATACCTAATAGTTTGCAATTTTTTCAAGTTTAATTCATGCTTAACTAGTTGTCCTGCCTTTCAAATAACTGGTATTATCACCTAGAAGCCAAATATACAACCCTTTAAAGGTTTCTCTAAAAAAACAATATTGTAGGAGCAGGGTATTTCTCTTTATATTTGCAAGATGACTCTTTAATTATTGAATCCACTAATTAGGTGCCCTTATAGCCAAGGAATAATGATTCACAAAGCATAAATCCTCCATACAAAATGGTACCTTTGAAACAGTAAATGATTCAATGCTAAATACTTGCAATACTTGCAATTCCCCAAGTCAAAATACTTGCAATTCTTTGAATTCTAGGTCTAGAGATCATTTTTGCAAGACATTACGGTGCATAGGGAGTCAAATCTCTAATTTTGCAAATGATAATCATCGAGTCTCCATTAGCAATAAGTTTCTGAATCTACCTAGCTCTTAGAATGTTTATCACTTGATTTAAAGCTAAAATAGGTTTCACAATAAGAGAAGAAACCTTTTGCAGTTTGATCACAACCATAGACCTGCTTATTATGGAACCTTCTCAAAGAAAAGGTGAATATACTTTGCATAATTTTAAGTTTATTAATTATCAAAGCAACAGGTTGTGTTTTAATTTTGATAGCCCATGATGAGGAACATCTGAAACACCTTGAAGCTCATGGATTCTTAATATTGCAGTAGACAAGAGGGAAAGTTTTGTTTCCGACTCTTTGTTTTTGATGTAGTGATGGCATTGGGCTTCGAAATCCTTTCAGGAAGGACTCTTCTTTGGACTATGAGAATGATAGTGATGAAGAATGGGAAGAGGCACTCATCACTAAATCTCTTTGGTAAGAGTATTTGTAGTATTTTTATTAGCTTTAGTTACAGGGAAAATTGTACATAGCTCTCAAGAATTAGTTTATTATAAATACTAGTTACTAGTAAGTTGTAATAGTAATAATTATGTAGTTTGTAGATTGATATCTATCATAAATTTGTTTGAATATCATCATTGTCAAGCAATAACAACTTCTTAAAGGGTGCTAGCTCAATGGTAGAGCGCCTGCCTAATTATAAGCATGAGGTTGGTGGTTCGATTCCTTCGTGCCCTATCATAAATTTGTGACTACAAAAATGACTAAATTCACATATATACGACTATTAGTAGCTAATTTCCCGTATCTTAGTCGTATTTAGCTTAATCATTAATATGTTAACATCTAGTAGTTTATTTAGTCATATATTTTGTCATTAATGGTTGCAATCAGTGACTAAATCAGTGACTAAATCATCGACTAAATCAATGACTAACTCAGTGACTAAATCAATGACTAAATCCATGACTAAATCATTGACTATCAATGACTAAAGCATTATCTATCAATGACTACTAAGTCAAGCTATTAATGACTAGTGAAATACGACTAGCTATAAGATAGTGGAAATTTGCTACTATTAGTCACCGACTCAAAAATAGTCGTTTATAGCCTGATTTTAATCATTTTTTAGTCATTAATTTTTCATTTTCTACTAGTGATAGGAACATCGAAAACAGATTGGATGGCATCATAAACTGCTTCATGCGGGTTGAGGGAGGATGTCTCAAAAAATTGTTTACCGTTAGGATCATATCCAAACAAAGAGATCATATTAACTCTTTCCGTTTCTATGCTAGAAGGGGCTGATGGAAACACGCCCATGAGGGCGGAGTCCTTTAACATCCCTACCCCAATCGACTGGTAAGGAGGAGGGGACTGAACTAGCAAAGGGAAATTGTTTGTCGTAGGGGTGGTAACATCCGACATACAGAAATCAAGTTGATCAATCATCACAATTATTCCCAAATGTAGAAACTGGAGGGTTCTAAACACCATCAAAGCAACAACAGTCATAGTGTAAAACCAATTTTTGAGAAGATTGTAGTCTAGTGGGGCACCCACTACTTCCACCTGAATGGAAACAGTTTTTCCCACTAGTTTTACTGATAGGGTTGGCATGAGGCCATGGGGCTGGAAACTTCTTCCATCAAAGGATTTTAGGGTCATTGGTAATTTTACAAGCTCGGGAGTGCCAGAGACAATGGCTTTCCAACAGGACAGAGAAAAAATTGAGGTTGAAGCACCTTCATCTAAAACAGTCCTAAATACCTTTTTCCCAACTACTATTGTTACAATCTGAAAATCCATTTGGTGAGGTAATCTAGGTTTGAGGTTCTTTGAATTGAAATGAATAAGATTCGTGTCACTTGGGTCCATGGCTCCTAAAGCAGTCAATAAGTTTTTGCATTGTGTTGGACAGCTTTGGAGCACTTCCAAGGTAGACATTGCACATGGTACCTAAGCTAGGTCTTCTACAACATCATAGAACTGTGCAACTTGGGCATCGGGGTTAAAAACAACCTTCCTAAGAGTACTCTTAGGTGGACGCAAAATCATGTCGAGATTAGGCTTCTCGATTGTTAGGGGACCATTAGATGAGGATGCTGGAGAACAAATAGAAGGAGCTTTATATGAAGAAGGTTTCTCAATTTTATTCTCCTCAGGTTTGTCATATGACTGACTTCGAGTTGCTATATTAATAGTTTTCGATGACATCATTCAAATGTCCTCTGTAGAACTAGAATTTCCCTGGTTAGACGTGTGGTCTACCAGTTGTTGTTGAGAAGGAAAAGGATCAGTAAGGACTATCGGTGCAGGGTTACTCTTTAAAAACTTATTAATTTCATCACGTCGGGGACACTCCTTCGTGAAATGATTTCCACCACACAATAGGTAGGGATATTTAGCTTTCCTTTTTCCTTTATTGTCATTCTACGGGGCCGTAGGTTTGGGATTTTCCTATTGGTTTCCAGGTTTCTTGTTTTTACCTTTTCCCTTCTCCTTACTACCGAATGATTGCATACTTTGAATAGCATTCACCTCGGTGGAAACTGTAGTATTGGAAGGAGCAGTAGTGGAAGGACTGGTTTGTTTGGCAGCTTTTACTGCTGACGAAGGTTGGATTGAACTGATAACCCCATCAACAAGAGTTTTTGTAGGTGGCTTATCCAGGTCCGTGCTTGGACAAGGAGCTTGAGGAATAAGGTCATACAAAGTTCCAGACTGGGAATACACCAAGTCTATATACTGAGCGCAACTAATGGCTTGCTCTTCAATAACAACACCCCCCATAGCCACATCTCAGGCAATGGGTGGCAACAAATACTTTGTAAACCAATCAACTAAGATTTGGTCCAGGATAGGAGCCTTAATGAGCCTTTTGTGCCTTCTCCACTCATAACCACTTATACTATGAAACGAGAACTCGACACAATTCTCGTTTTTCTCTCTCCTAATTTTAGTAGCTATTTTTACCCCCGTTTCAAAAATGGTTGATGCCAGTATCACACATTTTCATTTTCAGACATTTTTTGGGGCCTTTGAATTATCTTTGTTGTAAAATATTTTTAATTTCTATTTTCAAGTGTGTTTTTTGAAATTTAAAAAAATAACATACATTTTTAAGCAATTTATAATGAAAAACATATACATTTTACAATTTTTTCTATAAAATAAGACATTTTTATGTACAAAATAAGGCATTTTTATTGACAAAATTGTAAATAATTCCAGAAAATAAAGACATTTAAAACCATTTTCAATGAATTTTGAGAGAAGTTTTCTCTAAAAATGATCATATTTCATATTAGTTATAGAAAAGTGACGACTCACATAAAGTCGAGAAAAAATATACAAATTATTTGTAAAAAACATATTAAAAACATTATATTTAGAAATTTTATTTCTGAAATAAAGT